>CAIGRB010019301.1:21290-42297 GCA_903798255.1 Fraxinus quadrangulata | reverse complement strand
TAAAAATCTGATAAAAAAAACTGATAAATTCAAAGTCTTTATTTTTGAATTTATCAGTTTTTTTTATCAGATTTTTTTAATTTTTTTTAGAATTTTATATTTTTGTTTTTTAGAATTTTATTTTTAAAATTTTTTAATATTTAGAATTTTATTTAAATACTTGTTTATCATGTTTTGAGTGTTTTCAAACTTTTCACTGAAAACATTCAAAACGTTAAAAATGCATTTTGAGTTTTATGTTATACATTCAACTCAACCTTGTTTTTAGAAATGCATTTTCGAAAATATCATAACAGACATATTTTGGGTGTTGCAAAATTGAAAAATGAAAATAACTTGAAAACAGCAAACCAAATGCACCCAAAATTTTTATCTAAACTATATGAGCTATGACATTAGTTTAGATGTAGCTAAGACTATCTATTATTCCCGTGGTTTATTATTAAGAGTAGCGGTACTTTTTATTGTTCTCGGTACATATTGGTAGAGCTACTAATTAACTTCTAAAGGGAGAAAAAAAATTCTCTTGTTACGGTTCTTGGATGGTTTAGTTAGCCGATTGGTGTTAATGAAAACTTTGTGGTTATAGGTTAGAGTTAAATTTTGGTTTTCTTTCTGCATGAATATTTTTTTAGAAATTTTAATAACTTAACTATAATATTATATGTAGTTACATCCATTGCCTATTTTATTACATAGACTAGTGAAGGAAACATGCGTTGCACGTTAGTTGATTAGTGTTAAAAATAAGTATTTGTAAATTTGGTTAATGTTATTTTTAAATGTATTGTGCACTTTTAAAATATACACGATAGAAATGATTTTGATTTGGAATTCATCTTGGTTGACAATTTTCTTGATCTGATTATGCATGAACGAATTAGTTTAATTCAGTACCTTCTTCTGTCATATGATAGTAATACTCTAGGAAACCAGTATCTACAAAAAAGAGAAGTGACGGAAAAGGAAAATAATATTGGAAGTCCTCGTAACACGGAAAAGGATTAGCAGAACAATTAATTCAAAAAGTTATGTATCTTTAACTTAGGGAAAACTGACGCTAGGATATAAATTCGAGTATCATTATTATCAATCAAGTATTTTCCTGATTTAGTATACAAGGAACACAAAAGCTTCACATCAAACAGATCTGCAATTTACTTCCACAAGACCAACTTGTCTTACAAAGAGAAATGTAAACCATATTAAAACTCATAAATAAACGTACTACATAAACTTATAATTGAAAACTTGGATAGCTCAATTGGAGGAACTTATCTAAGATAGTGCACCCTGTAGTGAATTAGAACCACAAATTCAATATTGACAAAATCAGAATCAAAAAAATTATGACAAACTAAACAAAATTATAATAAAATAAAAAATCGAAGTATGTGAAGTAAACGAAGAATTGAGAGAGAGCAGTAACATATTGCAAACTCGTTAGATGTGAACGCGAATTAACACAAATAAACAGTCAAAAACAGCAAAAAATTGTATTTCACCCAATTGCTTCTTCAATGTTGAATTTCATTTTTATTATTCTGTATCTCATATATGCAATTATGAATTTATTGATTAGAACTTTTGACAAACTATGTAAATCGAATATACAAATACACTAACAAACGGATTGCACCTTAAGAAAACAAAAGATTTTCTTATTTTATGAACCAAAAAATCTTAAATACTAAAAGAACAGATAACGTAGTGGCCAGCGGTCTCTTAATGGGCTACGCTACAGAACAAAATAAATAAAAAACTAAAAATAATCAACTAAAAACATTAAGTTTCGTATTTGACTTAGCAAACGAATTGAAACGTCCAAAATCCCTCATACATCACCGCGAAGCAGTGAGTGGAAATCATCGCGAGCTTTCCGGAATGGGGTCATGGGCCCAAAACGGACACTGTATGCAAAAGTTACATTATTTTCTTCGAAAGAATCCAAATGTTCCAAATACGCAATCACTCTTTAATTCTCATCATTTACTTTCCTTTATTACTAATGAATTGAAACATTATTTTTAAAAAAATGCACACGGCGTGTCTCCGCGTGTGCAGAGACACCAAGTTGTTAGCACAAAAAAAAAGAAAAAAAAACTAATTGTAAAAAAAATTAAAAAATGACAATTTAACGCGCACGGACACACTGACGCGGAGACACGGATCCGTGTCTCACACTGTGCGGAGACACGAGACAGATTAAGAAAAATGACCTAAGTAGCTAAATTTGTAGAGAACTCCTTTCGCAGGTTCTGAAATCAAGCCAAGAAGTATTCCATCCTCAATTCAAATTACTCGCACTTGAAATTATTCATTTCTTATGCTGATTTATTTAACTTAGCGATATTCTTTAGATTATTGAAATTTAGATTCTGAATTTAGGAGCTTCTGTATGCCTCCGTGTGTGTCTCGGTGTGCGCACGGAGGTGCCTCCGTGTACCTCTGTGCGCGCACGGAGATGCTCCGTGAATCTCCGTGCGTGCACGGAGGCAGCGCACGGAGGTGCCTCTGTTTGTCTCCGCGCACGGAGTTGCCCCATGTACCTCCGTGCGCGCACTTCGGAAGAGATGGTTAATGTACAATCAAGATTCATAGCATTTTCCACGTTGACTTTCGTCATAACCATAAGTTAAATAGACATGATTTTTTTTTTCAGAGAGTTTGATTCTACAAATTGTAAATGCTATCAAATCTTATCTTTCTTTTCAAACTTACATAGTTTTGTAGTGAAGTGGTATTCAGGAGTTTGTATGATGATCACGCTTCTTCAGTATATTAATATTATTTGTTTCTTGTTGACGATGTCCAGATACAAATTATCTATTTAGCTATTTATATTATGGTTGCTGATGTTGGAAGCTGTGAGATGGAAAAGAAGCGTCGTCGAGCAATTTATGCTAGATCAAAAGAATCTTCTAATGCGTGAGGTAGAGAATTATATGCTGAAGCACGGGAATTGCGTAGTCTGCGTCAACATTCTCATATACCAACATCCTTTAACCAAAAATTATACAATCTCAGCTAATAGAAATGCAAGTAGAAAACACGGCTCAAGAAATTCTAAGAAAATCAGCATGATACACTAGATTCTAATTCAGTAAAAACAGAGACAAAAACAAAAAACAAAGGTTGGTAGAAAAATGAAGGGAATACGATAGCGAGCTACATTGGAAATCTTTTGACCTTTGCAAACACAAGATCACTGACCTTCCACTATTGGCGATCAGCAGCAGCCACCTTGTTGGAACTTGTTTTTACATCAATTGCTTGTAGCAGTGATCGGATATTTAATTTTTTTGGGCTCTACGTAAGCTTTCATGCCAAAGGAAATTACAAAAGTAAATACTTACTACAAAATCTTTTGACATTTGCAAGAGCCAAGAGATTTCTGCTATAACTATTCTACCTTGATATCTTAAACTGATTTAATCTTTAAAACTAACCAGTAGTAAATTCTGAATTGTAAAAGAAGTTATTCTCAAATGATTTTGATTCTGAATATAAGTTCTTTCGGTAGAGGAAGCATCTCATCTATGAATTTACTAAGTTAAAAGAATTTTGCACCAAAACATAACATATTACTTAAAAATTCATCTCGAAATTTCTCCCCTTAGTTTCAACTACTTTTTGACAAGACTACCATGCATCAACAACATAACCAAACTACTGCAGCATTGAATCTCGATTTTGAAAAATAGCAAGTACAAAAATAAGAACAATTAATCAATAAAACCTCTAAATCAAGTAAGGCGCATATATAGTCGAAGTAATGCAAAAATTTATACAGGACAAAAGGAGCAAAATTTCAGGTGTTGATTATCCGGAAATCAGATAGCTAAATCTTGCACATCAGTGTAAAATAGAAGCTCGAAGGAAATTATGAGTCAATTCCCATTAGCTAATTTAATGAAATGATGTAACTACCTCAAAACAGTACCACCAAAACCATTACCAACTCGTAACTCCTGTAAGATTGAAAATTTAAATTAGCCGGAATTATGTGAAGAATATACTTTATGTAGCTAGTAACCAATTATAAGGAAATGGACTTGCATGTAGTTTAGAATGTGAGTGAAAAAATTATTGTTATTGGAAGCAATGTAAAAAAAAAAATTGACTTAAAAAAAAAATCATTGATTACCTTAACAAACATTGTTATTTAAATAAATAAAAAAAAAAAAACCTCCGTGTGCAGACGGAGGTGCCTCCATGCGCGCACAGAGGTACACGGATGTACCTCCCCGTGTACCTCTGTGCGCGTCCGTGTGCGCACGGAGGATCCGTGTACCTCCGTGCGCACACGTAGATGTCGTGCGCGAACGGAGGATTATTATTTTTATTTTTATTTTTTAAAACATATATATATACACACACATACATACAATGCTACCAAATTTTTTTTTTTCAACTAATGCAAATTGGTTTCATTGCATTGATATTGATATGGAAACAATGAAACAAATATGTCCACCATACCCAGAATCATAGCAAAAAATTGCCATCTCAATCTCAGACCCAAAACTTCGAACCCTGCAAAAACAACGCAAGAGAAAAAAATTCTATCCACCATACCCAGAATCATAGCAAAAAATTGCCATCTCAATCTCAGACCCAAAACTTCGAACCCTGCAAAAACAACGCGAGAGAAAAAAATTCAACAGGTAGATAGAAGAAGAAGAAAGGAGGAATCTTATCGGCGAATGAAATGGAGTATGGTTGTTTGAGTGGAAAAATGGAGAAAGAATAAGACGGAGTGGTGTGTTAGGGGAAAGACGAAGAGAAAAAAAAAAAAAAAAGAAAAAAAAAGGATTTTTGACAACGATAGGAAATTGCGACACGTGTCCCGCCTCTACTTTGCCTCTTTTAATATATAGTGATATGAGAAGCTGTATATAACTGATAACTCTCGGTTTCTTTTAGTTTCAACTTTTGAGGATTCATGTCCTTCAATCTAATTCGTTTAACAATGTATTAGCATTTTATTCTGGGATGTAAAGGGAAAGTCCGAGGTGCCTGAAAAAATAACGGATCATTATTAATTGCTGCAGTAAAGAGTAATGCTAAGTTGTTTCCACACACATTGATTTTTAATTGAAAATTTTTCTATTTAGGATCAGTCATTAAGATCTGAAAATGGTCTTCCTTGAGAAATGTTTTTTACATGCCTGTCGACTGCATGCATGGCCATTACAGTGTCCATTTAACTTACCCGTGGAATTATTTTTTTCGACCGATGAGTTATGTGAATATTTTGTTGCTGTATATCCAACATTGTATTGCAAGATTGTTTTCTTTATTTCCTTTACTGTTGATGGACCGGATGTTTCTCTCCATTCTTCTGTTGCTTGTAGTGGGATACTGCAGGACAAGAACGTTTCAGAACGATAACTAGTAGCTACTACCGTGGTGCACATGGCATCATAGTAAGTTTCTTTCAATCCCTACATCTTACAATGGACCTTTGTGCCCCTGTTTTCATGACCTGCTCTGTTGACACTTTTGGCAGATAGTGTACGATGTAACCGACCAAGAAAGCTTCAATAATGTGAAGCAATGGTTGAATGAAATTGATCGTTATGCTAGTGAAAATGTGAACAAGCTTCTGGTTGGAAATAAGTGTGACCTGACTGAGAATCGAGCCGTGCCCTATGAAACAGCTAAGGTAAAATTCATACTGTTTTGTCAGTTTATTATATTTGGGCAGACTAGTGTTAACTGACATTACCTTTATTTCCTGTCATAAAAAGTCTTTTGCAGATGAAATTGGCATTCCATTCATGGAGACCAGTGCCAAAAATGCCACCAATGTTGAACAGGCATTCATGGCAATGTCTGCTGACATTAAGAATAGGTATCATTTTTACATATTGTGCTGTCTTGTTTTCTTTATTTCTTGCCTACTGACATCAGTCCCACTCGCGTATTGCCCTTTTAGATTTCGCAGTTCTATTTTGTGGGTATCGTTTTACTTGTTCGTATGCTATTTGTGCAGAATGGCAAGTCAGCCTGCATCGAGCAATGCAAGATCACCCACAGTGCAGATTCGTGGACAACCTGTTGCCCAGAAGAGTGGCTGCTGCTCTTCCTAGTTGACTGCCATGGACGTGTGAGGATAAAATTCTCAGCGATCCTTCCAACAGGGGAAAGATTGTTACCACCTATTGATCAAGTCGGCAGTGCTCTAAATGCATCTTATATAATTTCAAGTTTATTGGATTTCTGAGGGGCCTGTACAAATTAAAATGGTTTTACTTATTAGTAACATTTGTTTTTTATTTTGTTACTGTTTTATAGTCATGTCCAGTGGTTCGTAGCTGCGTCGTACGTAGTCCTCAGCCGTTTTGTGGCGTTCGACAGCTGGTGTTGCAGATGGATAGAATTATGTCAGATGGAGATTTGTGTGAGTTGAAATTGTGCAGAAGTGTCATTTTCTGTTAGTAATTTTACCTATGATGATGTTTGTTGGTAATAGTTTAAAGTTGTTTATAATTTACTTTTATGTTAAATTAATTAGAAATAGCTATAAATTACAATTTACCTCTCAATTTAAATTACAAGTTTATAAAAATCTCATGATAGGGTAGATTACAAGTGAGAACTCAAAAATGAATGTTTTAAAATTGGTTTGGGCATTGATATGAAAAAAGGTCGAGGTTAGGAGTCAAATGGTCAACTGAGGTCGAATTGGTGGGAACTAACTTTCATATTTTGGTGGTAATTAACTCTTGATTATTTTTTAATTATTTTTTAATTAAAAACGTTGGGTCCGATTTCGACATTGCTAAAGGTGAAATTAATATTTTTGTTGTTGCCAAACTTTCGCGAATTTTTATTTGGCCCTTGCTTGGTCGAGTTAGTGGATTAAAATTTAAGTTAAAATTAATCAAAATACAAATTTGCCATTAGCAGAAAATTAAGTCCATGTTTGATTCAACATAAAAAAAAATTGATTAAAATTTAAGTTAAAATTAACAATTAAATTTAATCATATTATATGGGTTTCATAATTTTTAAACCACATTTTTTATCATTTTTTATCAAAATTTATTAAAAATCTTATTTTTATTTAAACCAAACAGGGCTTATTCTCATTGAACTTTCGAAGTTTTTTGTGTTGTTATTGAACTTTCTAAAATGCTTTCGACTTACGACTAAAATTACATAATTGTTAGTCCATTCACCACTTCATCACTTATTATTTTAGAAGTAAATGAATTTAATGACATCACATATGAAATGATAAAGATTTTGATAAATTCATCAAATTCGTTAACTTTTATAACAATGAGTGACCCTCAAATGAGATATTATTTTGGTAAGTTCTATAGCAAATTTTTAAAATTCAACATTTAAGAAAAATCAGCAAAAATGGAATATTTAACCCTCAAAAGTGGTATTCACAAAATAATAATAATAATAAATAGTGCTATCAAAACGTCAATAGAGCCTTTTCTAGTGCTATTTGTATCAATTTCCCTCTTTGTTGTTATTGATCGATTCGCTTGTGAACCCGAACAACGGCGTTTGCATCCAGTAATAAACCTGCGTAGAGAGTAGAAGGCACTGCAGTGAAGGCGGCAAAAGAAGCAGAAACTCAGTGAGTTAAAAAGACTTGAACCATAATGCTCTTTTATTATTATTATTATTATTATTATGCACGAACGTTGGAAATGTTTTTAACAATAATGCTTTTTTTCTCTCAAATTTGATGTATTAATGCTTATGTACGGAATTTTTACATGTGTTCCAGGTTGAGGAAGATATAGAAGACTCAATTCAGATATATTAGATATTTCAGAGGGATGCCTGTGGAATCGGGTTCAAGGAATAGTGATAATAAGTTTAGGAAGAAAGTGAAAGTTGCTATTGGAAAATCGAAGGGCTCGAAAGATGGTGTCGGGGTCGTGGAGTTGAAGGAAAAGAGTAGTAAAAAGGTGCAAAGTAGAGGAAGTAAAAATGGGGATACATTTCATGTTGATATTAATAAGAAATCAGGTAATGAAGGGGTGGAAAGAAAGAAGAATTTGAAATTGAAATATGAAGACAAAGAAGGGGTGGGAAGAAAAAGAAACTCGAAATCAAGAAATGGAGACAAAGGGCGTGAAGCGGTAATTGAGGGAAATTATAGTCAAAAAAGGAAGAGAATTTATGCTGATTATGATATTGGTAAGGAAAGAGCATTAGATAACAATGTAGAAATACCCAAGAGGAAATCTTTGTCCAAGAGGATGGAAAATAGGGATAGATATGATTCTGGTAAAAGAAAGCAGGCGACAGGAGCAAAATCTTATGAATTCGAAGAAGCCAGTAGGAAAGCTTCAATTGCAGGAGGAAGAAAATCTAAGGAAAGTAAGTTACTTGATAAGAAAAATTTGAGAGGCAAGGTGCAGGGTACCGATGAAGTGAAAAATGTTGAAGATAATGGCTTTAAGAGTGGTATGTTGAGGGGAAATGCTAAAATCAAATATTTGTCCACCCAAAAATTAGATCATGGTCAAAGAAGAAGGGTAGTTTATTCTGTTGAGAAACCTCCCAAGAAGATGGTCCAGGGCAAGAAGAGCTCTGCAAGTGATTTTGAGGTAGTGGAAGATCGGCCAAAGAAAAAAAAGAAAGGTATCCGTATAGATCCTCATGATATCTCGAATAAGAGATTGGATGATGGCATAGCTAGTAAAGGTCAGTATCATTTGTAAGTTGTTTTATTTTAAGTTTTAATTCCATTTATCATATATCAAATTCTATTAGGGAGTTCTATTAGGCAACTGTGATCTAGGCTTTGGCCCTAAATTGCACTTATGGTTGAGAATGTCCCACCGTGGATTCACAGATTGAATTCACTTTGGAAAGATCCTTGGTATATGAGTCATGTTACGGAATTAGTTCAGACCATCTTCTTAATTGAAATTGATTGAAATATGATTTTTTTTTTCGAGTTTATATGGAGTGAGCACTGTGAACTATCTATGTCAAAAAGACTATTGTAACTATAAAAGTAGATCGCGTCTTCGAAAACAGACATAATCCTTCTAGCTACATCTTCCGGCCAGCATTTTGTTGGAATGATTTTCATTGTTTTTTTTTTTCCTTTTAGTGATTCGGAGTTCCTAGATGTCAGTGTTCAACTGTTCATGATAGGTTAACTTGTTATCAACCCAAAAATGTTATAAACAGCATTGTGGGAAGCTCTTGAGTTATAGATCAATCTCTTATATCACCTAGTTATCATGGATGTGGCTTTACACCAAGTGGAAGGCAAGCATGCCATGAGATGATGGTGGAATTTCTCGAGTAATTTTCAGGGTAGTTGGTAAATTTAGCTTGAAGATAGCTATGTCAATGATGAATACGACTTAGCTGATAGGTATGGGTTTCTTGTCGTGTCAGTGTTGCAATGCAGCAGATAAATGTTATTCGCTTTGGCATTTGTTTTCAACACTTGGCACATACTAGAATGTTTTACTTTTCGTTCTGTTGCTTCCCCTCTCCCCACCCAATCCAACCCTACAGGAATGTTACAAGTTCTTGCTAACACCTGCTGCTGAAGTTGCAACGGTGCCAGCCACCACAAATTTGTTAAATATAAAGTTGGTTTTCTATGAATATATTTATGTTTTCTTTTTGTATTTAAACTAAATCATGATCCTGTTGATTATCTTGAAATGTTATCTGTGTACTATATGTCGTCAAAGTAAATCTCTACCTCTGTAGTGCAAATGCCCCCCCTATCTATTTGATGATTTCGATTGTATCTTCTGCAGATAAACTCATTCCTCTTTTCTTCTAACTTATTTTCCCTCACATGCTTTCCAGATAATAGTGAAGAAAACAAAGATTCAGTAGAAAAAAATGATGCTGAAATGTCAAAAAATGCACAGTTTCGTGCCATTCGTCCTAGCCCCTCTATCCTTTCCTTTGTGGAAGACAATGTAATTTGTCTAGCTAGGCCCAGTATGCTTGACTATCATCATTTTTATTCTCCATATCTGTTTGTTTTATCTTTTGGTGAGATTTGTTGATTCTTAGCACTTCTTTCCAGTTTCTGGGTCGTAGACGTGATGTGGAGTTTAGGAGGGCAGGTTACAACACTGAGCTTTCTGCCCCTTTAGATAACATTCCCTTCTCAACAAGCTCAGAAAGGGAACGGATTGAAGTACCGGTATGTTCAAATGGTTTCTATTATGATTCATGAATATGGTTGAACTTTACAATTTTAATACCTATTACTGAACTATTTTATGCACCAAAATACCCACTTCTTTTTGTATGGTTTAAATCTACTCTTCAGCGTGAACTATGTAGTTAATTATGATTATAAAATACTACTATCTGTTTGCTAGACTCTATTAACAGTGTATTCTCTCTGTCATTTAAGTTCTCCAAGTAAACTAAGCTATTTGATGCACCAGTAAGACACTAATAGTTCACCGTACGTCTATGAGTGTAAAATCAGCAAATTTTTACTAAATGCATCTTATGTCATTTCTGTTTTTATGTAGGTGTTAACATATGATTATTTTGTAGGTATTCAGAAATAAATTGACATTCTTTGCTGCTGCTAAGATTTCTTCATCATTCCCCGCTCCTGAATATCCGGAGATTGCATTTGCAGGTATATTGAACGAACTATTTCTGTGAAAAAACACGAAAAAGTCAACTGTGATAAACTTCTTTTTTTGGAACGTTCGTTTGTTCAATTTGGTTGCTTATTTTCTTTAGGAAGTTTGCATTAGTTTCGATAAGTGAATCTTCAGATTGTTATATAATGAATATTTTACTAACGCTCCTTTCTCCTAATGTCTTATATTACTATTGTTTCACATTGATCTGTAATGAATGAAACATGTAAAATATATAATGATGTCTGGAAGAAGGTCCTGGTGCTTATTTGACAAACTTGACTGGATTTAATACTCAAGTGAATCTGTTTTTTAGGACGGTCAAATGTGGGGAAGTCATCTTTGCTAAATGCACTAACTAGACAATGGGGAGTTGTACGGACATCAGACAAGCCTGGTCTCACACAGGTGCTATATTTGTTATTATAATTGAATTTGAAATTATCAGAATATGCTTTATAACAACTTACAATCCTTTTGTAGACTATCAACTTTTTCAAACTTGGATCAAAACTCCATTTAGTCGATTTGCCGGGATATGGTTTTGCTTATGCTAAAGAAGAAGTGAAGGAAGAATGGGAGGCACTTGTGAGTATGAGAATAAGTGTTATTTTTTCTTTTTTTTTTTTTTTTTTTTTTTTTGGTTAATATATAGTATGGCACATCATCTCTATGCATTAACAGCTGATAAGTTCAGGTGTTGATCACAGTTGGTGCTAAGCAAAAGGAAACACGTGTGTATATAATATTGAGATAAAAGTCAATATGCTTGAAAATATTTATAGACTGGGATTTGCACTATATAAATATTTAACAGTGTTTAACCACTGAAGTTTGAGTTAATAACTGGTCCTAACAAGACCAACTCGAAGTTTTCTCTATCTTTACTGTATATGCTTGATTGTATATACAAAAATCACGACATATGTTAATATTATGGTTTATCGCGATTCGCATGATAGGCTACACCCAATTTGAAATAACTGAAGCATTATAGTGTTAAATGAAACAATATTACTCACTTCTTGGCCAAAGAATATCCTAAATGATGCAAGGTGTATGCGTTACTGTTTTTTTTTATTTGATGCATATTTGAGTATAGTTTTTGAGGAGGAAACTGCATCATTGTTCTGGTGATGGGAAATATGAAATTGGGAAAAAAATTTAATAAATTGATAATTTTGAGTTAAAATGGATAGTACTTGAACTTGGTGATACTTTTATCACTTCTCTACTGGAACTGATCCTTTTATTGACTATGCTTTGATATGTCTTTGTACTCGTTATATTTGGTTTCAATTATTTTGGCTTGTTATTTTAGACATTCTTTTTTCACTCCCCTCATTATTCATGCACTTCATTTTGCAGGTGAAAGAGTATGTGTCTACACGTGTTGGTCTAAAGCGAGTTTGTCTTCTTGTAGACACGAAATGGGGTATGAAACCAAGGGATCATGAACTTATTGATTTGATGGAAAGGTAAAATCGTGACGAGTACATGTACTTATTCATGTCTGTATAGTGTTTTCTTTAATTATTCAAAGGATGGGTTCGGACTTCACAGTTTTATATTTGAATCATGCTATAATGCCAGGGGGCCAACCAAGTATCTTTATCCTTTATATTTACACGTTACTTTTAAATGGTGTCTTACCATGGCCATGAATCTGTGATATTGTTTCCTGAATATACAGGTCGCAGACTAAGTACCAAATTGTTTTGACAAAGACAGATTTGGTTTTCCCAGTTGATGTGGCTCGCCGAGCAATGCAAATTGAGGAGGTAAATGTATTAGACATATTGTGAATCTAAATTGAAAATTTTACCCCCCTCTGTTCCATGACTGGTTCCCCGTCTGATCTTGTAGAGCCTCAAAGCAAAGAAGTCTGCAGTTCAACCTGTGGTATGAAGGATATGGCTGGTTTATTCATTCTTTTAATGTTCATTTTCTTGCTTAACGAACTAAAGCTTGTGTGGCCTTTGTATATAAATGCAGATGATGATAAGCTCAACAACAGGAGCTGGTATCAGAAGTTTAAGAACAGCGCTTGCTAATATTGTTAAGTTTGTTAAGCGCTGAAAGGTAATTTGTTTTGTAACATTTTCTCGTGTCAAATTTATATAAAAGATTTTGGCTTTCAAATTTCCTATTTTGTTGATTCGATGTAGTTTAAATTTGATTCGTGGATCATACTCTTATAATTATTGAAATCAGCTCAGTTTATGTTGTGTGTATACGTGTTCGTTTGTATACGTGTTCGTTTGCATATATTAAGATGGACGAGTTAATTTGACATTTTGACAGGAGACTGAAACTTAAAAAATTCATGAAAATTATGATGCAAATATGGAATTAACTGACAGTGTAAAACTTATTTGGTGATCGATTAACTCAATAGGTTTTATTCAAAATATTTCACACAGAAGAAGAGTTATGAAAAAACCTCGACATAGTTTATAACTCTTCGAAAGGGAAAAGGAGGCCCAGAGCAAATATTTTATTAAAAGATTATACAAGAAATTGGATATATGTGTCAAAAGATTGAAGGTGAAGTTAGCAATCTTAAGAATTGACACCGGAAAATATCAGTGGAAGCAGCACAAAAGGCCAATGAGAGGGGTTAGATAACCAAATCGAAGAAAGGCCAAGAATGGAGGTCCCTAGTTGGAAAGATCGCCTAACATTCTCATACTAAAATCCCTTGAACATCATTCAGGGATATCAGATGAAATTAGAACAATACCAGTTCAAGATTGATGAGCACAAAAAGATCGCCAAATATTCTCATACTATACTCCCTTAAACATCTAGAGGCACTGATTGCAGTGTAAAAGAATATTAGAGCTTGCTTTAAGCCTTCACAAAATATGGCATTGTGCAAAGAAAGGTGACAAGTTACAATTCCAGGAGTGCCATTCTGGAAAGGAGTCGAATTTTCCGTAACAGAAAGAACCCACAAGCCATGGTAAAGAATGTTGCTACATGTTTCCCTAGGCTATTGCAAATAAGAGCGCAACAAATACTCGTGATGGCAAAGTACCAACAAAATTACTATTTACCACAGCTAAACAACGTAAAGAATATTGTAAACCTAATCGGCCATGGCTCGCAACTAATCATCTTAAACTGTTTTTTAAATTTCTTTTCTATTTTACAAAATAACAGAAACTAATTTCAAATGCGGAAAATGACAACCAAATATGTTCACTAAATGAGCTAAACAAGCTCTAAAATCTGAAAAATCGCAATCACCATCCAAAAGCGTTGACAACTAGCAAAATATTGTCTTACACGTGAAATAGACGAGATCTACTAAACATAGACAAAACACCAATGCTGCCAAGCTGCTGCTATCTCCCAGTAGCCTGAAAAGAAACATGAATTCCGTAATATAAAGCAAGTATTAATAATGTAAAAAACATACACATACACATAAACAGAAATTTTGAAGGGCAATGGGAGCACTGACAACACAAACAAGAGACGAGAAGTGTGAAAAATGCTTCAAATGACTGAATATTTTAGCACTGACAATAAAATCCCCTATAGAAAATGTTCTTAAATGAGCTATTCACAAACCAAACAAACTATCAAATTCATCCATAAAAACAACATATTTGGCTAAGGGAAATATCTAATTGTATAGTCTAAAAAATCAAGTACAGCGTAAACAAGTGATCATTTTAAAAGAAGTGTGAGAAGAGGTGACAAGAACGATGGCTGCACAATAGCTCATGCTTTAGTGAAGGCAACAATAATTACTTTAGGGAAGACAATAGTCTTCATCACTAAAGTATTGAGCAAATATTCTAAATCAAATTCCACAAATAGGCTCATAACTTTGGGACACACGAGGCCGGAAAATCTAGAGTTCTAAATTTCACTCCAAGTTGACCTTTAGTTTCGTCGTTGTCTTCTCCCTCTTCATGTGTTTTTACTTTTCATTGTTGATAACAGCCTAAGTTTACAATCTATTTGCAGCTTCCATGTGTTCATGTCCTCACCTTTTGGTACTTTTTATTTGTAAGAGTGTCGAAGATCGTTGTAGGGTTAGATTTCAATGTCAAGTTAGAAGTGAACTCCATAGAAAAAAAACTTAGCGTGGTGCTCTACACAGTTCTTAACTATGTGAGAAGTGAAATAGTGAGATTATTTCTCAACAGTCACCACCATATATGACCAGAAACATATCATCCTGAACTGGAATTCTTTAAATCAAAGCTAACGAAAGATATCTATATTAGTGCAAAATAGAAAATTAAATATCTATGTCATGCAATAACTAACCATGGTTGATACATTAAAAAAAAAAAGAACCCAAAAAATCTTACCGATCACGAGTCAAAAAGAGGTCTTTGCCAACTAATTAGACTTGAACAGCTCCTGAAAATTTGTGTTCACTTTCAACTCAGTGAACATGGCACTAAACATAGCTTTTAAATTGTCAAATTGAGTAGAGATTGTGAATGAGATTACTTTGACCCTATTAGTTATTTAGCCTAGAAAAACGCTACGCCTTGCTTGTTCTTCCACTTCTTCATAATTAATTCTACCTTCATTTTACTTTTTAACAGTTGTGTGCCTATCAGAATTATGAATACACTAGAATGTCTTTTCATTACACGCAATAAAGTGTAATGATATTTGCAACAAATGAGATCTGATATAGCATTTTGTCATTACTTGAACAAAATTAAGCATTTGGGTTAAATATTTGGATATAAAAGAAAATTATGTCACTTTTTTTTAACTGTAAATGGTTCATTAGATTAAATTTCTAAATCCACTTAATAACTCAAAAATGAAAATTAACATCACAAGCCTGATCTTGTTGTAAAAGGCTGAACTTTTTCGCTGGTACTTGCATTTATTTGTGGACTGTATGCCGCGTGGGATTCAGTTTAAGCTACCTGAGATCGCAAATGTTCAACCTCAGAGCGCAGAACGGCCAACTGATCATCGAAGGACTTCATTCTTCTCTGGAATCTTTCTTCATAAAGCTCGCTAGAAGCATCTCTTTTGCTCCTAACTTGTGGTGGCATAGGACCTAACCTCATTTTCAGGACACGGCCATTGTCCGCACATGGTGTAGAATCAAACCCCATTTTCTGAAAGTTTTGTGCATTTTTCCATCACATAACCAAAATTTAGCACGCGGGTGAAATACTTGCATATAAAGTGAAAATTAGGTCACATTTTTAAGAACAGATAGTTGCATTTGTTTATGAAATGGATGCTGGTGCAGTCTAATATATACATATATATAGTAACTTTTAATAGATAATATGCAACCAAAAACAGCAGAATGACATACTATTAAGTGTTTTTGTAATATGCCTTTCCTCGATACCGGGGCTTACTTGGGATTCAATCCGAGCTACCTTAGATCGGACAAATTCAACCTCAGAGCGCAGAAAGGCCAACTGGTCGTCCATGGCTTTCATTCTCCCCTCATACCTTTCATAGCATTCCCTCCATGCACTTTCTAAAATCATTCTCCTCAATCTTTCTTCATAATGCACGTCTTGATCACTTGGAGCATCTCTTTTGCGTTTAACTTGTGATGCTGTACTTGTCTGTGTGCGGCCATTGCCAAACCCCATTTCTGAAAGTTTCACACATTATTTCCATAATAAGAAGCTACAATCATAGATAACTATTTAAAAGTTCTAAGATCTAATAATTACGGAAATAATTAAAATTATTAAAAGAATGATCATTTAAATAGTCAACAATTAAATTTTTGAACGTAAATTAATTGAATAGTGTATTTAAATGTAAAATAATAAAAGATGTAACTTTATATATAAAAATAATCCCAAACCCCAAAAGGAAAATGAAAAATTGCCATAAGAACACTAACAACAAACTCCCTCCATAGAAATCCGAAGAAAGAGAAGTTAAAAGGTTGCTATCCAGCAGACACCATCTATTATGAGGATTATCAAATTTCATGAAGGGGTAATCTTTTTCAAGAAAATAATTTAATGCAGGCAGTATATCCGCTAAACAATCAGTTAATATTCTATAGACAGAAAAATTATTGCAAGAGGAAATCTCTAAAAGCACATAAAATTACTTCAGCGCAGAAAAATTGGTTCTTGTTTTTCAGCACAAAATTACACTAATGATTCGAAAAATAAATGCAAAAAACTAATAATCTGAACATATATATTACCCAAAGTCTTGAAGGCTGGAAAGAAACTCGATTTCTCGAATGGTGAGGATAAGGATACAAATATGGACGGAAATTTGCGAATTGGGAGATTAGGCTTTCGAGGAGTTGAGTTATGATGGAAAATGTAGGAATTGGCACATTTTAATGCACTAGGTTGCAGACCAAATCGTAACTATATCGATAGCTTAGGGACCAAAGGTGAAATTATCCCTCTCTCTGTTTTTAGTTTTTTATTTTTCTTTTTCCAGATGAATTTGTTTTTCGTCAAAAAGTTATAACCAAAGATTGAATCTTTAGTGAGAATTCTTCTTTGAATCTGTTTTAAAAGGTTATGTACAGGGATAGTAAAAAAAATCATTTAACCCAATATTTGCGAGCTCTGTCTCAAATGAGACGAAGATTACCCGCCTAACCGGATAAAAAGAGCAGGTCAGAGCAGGGGTCGTTGCCCTGAAGACTCCCGTCATCGATAGATGTCCCATGCCACCTTTCCTAACAACTATGCTTGAGAATGAAGTAGGCACAGGACGGATACAAGTAACATAGTCTTCGTCCCGCTACCCGTCGTCGATTTAGTTGCAGACCAAATCGTAACTATATCGATAGCTTAGGGACCAAAGGTGAAATTACCCCTCTCTCTGTTTTTAGTTTTTTATTTTTCTTTTTCCAGATGAATTTGTTTTTCGTCAAAAAGTTATAACCAAAGATTGAATCTTTAGTGAGAATTCTTCTTTGAATCTGTTTTAAAAGGTTATGTATAAGGATAGTAAAAAAATTCATTTAACCCAATATTTGCGGGCTCTATCTCAAATGAGACGAAGATTACCCGCCTAACCGGATAAAAAGAGCAGGTCAGAGCAAGGGTCGTTGCCCTGCAGACTCCCGTCGTCGATAGATGTCCCATGCCACCTTACGTAACAACTATGCTTGAGAATGAAGTAGGCACATGACGGATACAAGTAACATAGTCTTCGTCCCGCTACACGTCTCGTTTCAAGTTTATTTTAAACTTAATTTTTTATGAAACAAAAATAAAATATTTATCATTATTTTTAAGGAGAATATGAGTTGTTCATAACGAATTGGAGAAAAAAAATAATATTAAGACATAAAAAAAGTTAAAAGTAAAATATAATTAGGGCGATAAACCGCCTCGATCTCATCCCCAACTCATATCATTCCGTCCCGGTTTAATCATATATGAGGGCGGGACAAGATAAAAAAAATATCTGATGGAGCAGGAAATATAAACGGCTGACTTCCTCTATTGACATTCCTAATTATGTATATGGGCGGGTTAGGTTGGGTTGGACTGGGTTGGGGTGAGATGGCATGGCTTGGGGATGGGGATGAGGACGAAGTCGAGTTATTATATTCATATTCTCATTTTTCTTTTATTTGTCTTTTCTTTATTTGCCTTTAAAAAAAATTGTGACAATGTCGTGTCCTCTCTTCATATTGTAAGAATATAATATGTGAAAATCGCATAAAATCATATTTTTTAAAGTTATCATTTCAAAATTCATATTTAAGTTTGTTTATACAAAAATCAGATGATAATTCAATATAAATAATAATATTATACAATCAAATTAATTTATATAGCAACCTTACATCCATTCACCCTACCTCACTCCTCCAAACCCTAAAATTTCCCTCATTTTCTCTATATCTACTTATCTATCTAACAGCCATCTCTCTCCCTTCTCTAACAATGCTCGCCGACGACGAGCATCGTGCACTCTCCTCCCTCGCACCACTGCCGCGTTGTGCCGCACCTAGCAACATGGTAGGCACGACTTCGTAACCTCTGCATGCAAAGGTGCAATAGCTGCAGTGATCTGTACTTCACGGCATAGCGATGACTTTCCTTCATGCGCAGCAGTGCATCGTCGTTGCGCATGGTGCAGATCCATTCTCTTTCTTCTTCTTCTTTTTCTTCTTCTTCTTCTTCTTTTTAATTTTTGAGTGGTGCGACGGTGACAGTGGTGTGTTGGTTTTGCAATTACGATGATGGTGGAGGTGTACGATACAGTTTGCGGTGGTTGGGTGCGACGGTGCGGTGTAGTGGTGGTTGGGTGCGGGGTGTGTGTGTGTGTGGTATTGTGTTGTGTGCGGTGGTTGGGTGAGATGCGATGGTGATGTGCAGTGGTGGTGTGCTGTGCGATGGCTAGGTTCGATGGTGCTTTGTTTGATGGTTGGGTGCGATTGTGTGGTTGGGGTGCTATGTGGGATGATTGGGTTAGATGCGATGGTGATGTGTTGTGGTGGTGATGTGTGGTGCAGTGGTATCCAATGGTTGGGTATGGCGCTGTGTGTGGTGCTGTTGGCGGCATGGTGTTGGCTCTGGTGGGTGTGTAGTGTGCAGTAGTGTTGATCGGTTGTGATGAGTTGATGGGGTGGCTCTGACGATGGTGTTTGACAGCGATGTTGTGTAGTGTGGTGGTGAGATGATGGTGGTGGTTACAAATTATATTATTAGTTATGATCAATAAATTGATTAATTTATGACCAATAAATAATATGTAATAAATTATTTGAGATTGTGACCAATAAATTGAATATTTTGTGACGTATAAAAAATATTTGAACAAATTTGTGATTAATATATAATATGCGACCTAAAAATTTAAGTTGTGGCTTATAAAATTTGTTATTTGTGACTGATAAATAAATTGTGATTTACAATTTTTTTGATTTGTAACTGATGAATAGATTGTGACATATAAAGTCTTGATTTGTGATTGTGTAATAATTTGTAACCTATAAAATTTTTGATTCGTGATCCAAAAATAATTTGTGATCAATTAATCCAATAATTTGTGACCAAATAGAATAGAATTGTGATCTTAATATATTAAATTAATAAAATATATTTTTAATTAATTATTGCATAAATAAAAGATAATTAATATATGATTTTTGAAATTTCAAACTGTATTTTTAAATTTTCAAATGGACCATATCTAATCTCTTACATATGAAATATTATATGGAATATAATTGGGCCTGAAATCTGATTTGGAATTTTGCACGTCGATTCTACTTTGGGTTCAGATTCGGCGATGGATCAAAATTCGGCCCAACTAGATTCCTCGTACTGTCTCAATAATGTGAATGAAATTGGGCCTGAAAAACCTCAGGGACTGATTTTCAATTTACAGAAAAAATGTAGGGGCAGCATTGCTTGATTAATTTTGTCCTCTTACTTGTTAGGGATTCAATATTTTTAGTCTCTTGTCATCATCGTTGAACCTTTTTATTATTGATGAAATTTCTACAAAACTGAGAGATTTGATCTCGAATTCAAAGTCAACATATTATTGATTTATTATTATTTTTTGACAAGTTATTTTGTTTATAAGATGCTACGTTATCAATGATTTTTAAACAATCCGACTATTGATTATTAGTACTTTGAACGAATTCTATGTTGCCATTTCTCAATTTATTCATTGGGTCTTTACTCTCTATAATTTAGATTCGCTATTTTTTGTCAATGTAATCGTACGTTAATTCGATCTACATAAAAGAAAAAATTGTATTTATTTTATAAAAAAAAGTGTTTTTCAACAAAATATCTAGCTCTCTTGCCAGCTCAAGTCATAATTAGCACATTTTTTTGTAATTTTTATTTTAACATTGTGTGAAAGTATTCCATTCGAACATATCATCATGAACGTCTGACAAAATAAAGTAGGAACGAAGTTTCGTCCAGTGAAAAAGCAACAAATGAGAAGATATTATGGTCCATCCTATTCCTATCCTAGTAATATAACGATTACGACATGTGCCACAACTCACCTTTACCGACAAAGTCAAAATATAATAAAACTAATATTCATTCGTAGTTAAATTTGTAATTTTTTTTTCACTCGTGTTACAAACAATCTAATAATAGCTAAAATAATTGTTACAATTTGCAACGATGCAATTCCATATAAATATCGTCCAATAATATATAATCAAATATTTAATAGTAGTTAATTATTATGTTTGTTGTTGACCTCAAAAAATGAACCCAACAGGTGTCGATACCGGACTTATGACACGTGTCTCAGTTTCAACGGTATTTGATCGGGGATGGTGGCAAGAATGACAACACGACCGGTCTGGATATCAATGAATAATTGTTGTGTCAAACGAGCAAGAATTTTGTTAATAATATTTGTAAGATGTAAAACGAGACTAAAAGTTCATCATAAAA
>CAIGRB010019301.1:0-19268 GCA_903798255.1 Fraxinus quadrangulata | reverse complement strand
TACGAGTTTTAT
The DNA here is from genome assembly GCA_903798255.1 of Fraxinus quadrangulata. Taxonomy (NCBI): domain Eukaryota; kingdom Viridiplantae; phylum Streptophyta; class Magnoliopsida; order Lamiales; family Oleaceae; genus Fraxinus; species Fraxinus quadrangulata. The sequence goes on along the minus strand of CAIGRB010019301.1, from coordinate 19,256 downwards.
CAAAATTTACTAAAAATCAGTTTTTTAATTAAACCAAACAGGGACTTAGATCCTTTGAGAGAGAGGCTTGGGTTGCTTTGGCCTAGACGTATTATTTAGCATCACTTTTGTTAGTTCAGCATCGTTTTTAATGACATTCAAGTATTATTGATCGACAGATCATAGGATAACCAATCATACGTAAGATGACCTCTCACTTAAGATACTTGAACTAAGGTCATGACACCAACAGTATTATATAACATTACTTTAAAAATGAGTCGTATTCATACCAATGATACTTTGAACTAAAAATGTCCAACATTTATCTGCGTGCTTGAAAATTAAGGTCAATAGTGAGCTTTGGTCCCGTTTTCATACTTTGCAAACTGATTCCTTTCATATTGGTTATTGCTAATAAATTTATCCTTTGACTTGACCCAAACAGATCTTTTTTTAGGGTTTACTAATCTGCTAGATTTTGTTTTGAGTTAAAACTCGATCATTTGGTAATTTATGTGTCTTTAAAACCAGTCGGACTGTCTAGGCATGTTAAAAGTCGCGTCCGTGCTCACGTCGGACTGTGCCACGGATTGTCTTGCCTAGTGGCTCATCCATGTCGAAAGAATTTGAAAAATCAATTAATTTGAGGGGTTTTTCAATTGAGATTTTAATGAATTTCGTGAATTTAAATACATTTCAATATAATCCATAAGAATCTTATTTAAAATGGTGAAAGTTTGAAAGAGTTTATCCGGTGTATTTTTCACCCATGTTTGATAGAAATTAAAATCATTAGTAGATATTAATAAAAATGACGAAATATGCGGTTGAAAAGTTGTAGATCCCATAAAATGTGGTTAAAATTAATTGTTAATTTTGACTTGAGAATTTAATTGAATTTTAATCCAAATCAAACAGAGAACGCCCTAAAAAAAAAAAATTCCTTTTAAAATTCATTAGAATTTCAGTTGAAGACAACCCATTAGAACTTATCTTGTTAATTTGCAAAATTTCTTTTAACTCGGTCCCTTAATAGATCAATCAATTTAAAAAATTAGGAATGTCCAAATATAACAATTTATCTAACAAAACTAAAAAATAAATTTCATTGAAGGTTAAAGCTAGAGATATCCATATGACAATACTGACTCAAATAAGACGTGTCTCAAACTCATCATTTGCAATTTTGCACAGTATATGAGCTCGTTTGACATGGTTTTTGGAAAGTCAAAAGTAGATTTTGATATTCAAAAAGCTATTTTTGAACCCCGTTGGCTAATTTTACAAAAGTGATTTTGATAATTAGAAGAGCTTTTTAAAAAAATTGGCTCAATGTTCTTTTAAAATTTAATTTTCGAATAAAAAGTAAGGAGATTTCTTTCAAAAGTTCTTCCGTAAAAAGTAAAAGTATAAACAAATGACATGTCAAACGATCCCGTAATCATGCAGGCAATATTTGGGCTGAACCAATTAGTCCATAGAAATTTCTTCGCCTTCACTTTTGTACAACGTATTGTCCCGTAAAATTAGACGGAGATAAGACTTTTCCCAGTAATTTGAATACGCAATCGAAATAATGATTATTATACCATAAAAAATAATTAGAATACGGTAAAGTGGTGGAACATTTTAGTATTGTATTATGGATGTCATTTTCATGTAGACATTAATAACGTGCACCTTTTCTCCTTATGTTGCTACTTTCTTTGGATAAATTTCCAAGTTTTTGAAAAAGGCTATTAATTTTGTAATTCTTCCAAATACGTACGTGGGAAGGATTGAATTGTAATATAAAAATCAAAATAAGAAGAATAATAAAACAATAGTTAGCTAGGATAATATAAGGGTGCATTTGATTGCGGAGAATGGAAAGAAAATAAGAATGTGTTTGGTGCACATTATTGAGAAAAGATTGTATTTTATGATGTGATGGAAAATATGTGGTTAAAAATCAAGGAAAAATTTTGAATTTACGTGTAATATTATTTTATTGAATAATGTAGTTGAAAATGACTTTTGAAAGAATGAATTTTGAGAAGAACGTGGATCAAACAGAGGCTAAATTTTAGGCAATTCAATTGTCTAGAACTTATTTGTATGAAAATTATTAATTAAATGTGTTCGATTGATTTAATTTTCGATTGAGAAAATATTATACTTATTCATTTTTTATTGGTGGGTAGAAGATAAAAGAGAAAAAGAGATAGTGAATTCCCTGAAAAATAAAATCCTACTCCCCTAAAAAAAATATTTTCCTTTATTTTGAGAAAAATATAATCATGTGATCAAAAGTATAAAAATGTTTTACATGGGAAAAAAAATTTCATGAAAAAAGAAAAATGGGGTAAACAAACGCATTTTTATGGACAATATTGACAATCAAATGTACCCTAAAAGAAATTCGATTTAACCAATATTTGGCCATCCAAATTTCATGCAAGATTTCATATTTCTGGCAGACGAGAAAGACATCGCGATTAAGAAACCATCAGCTTTACTTGGCGGTCGAGTTAAAAGAATTCTTATAACGAGGGTCTGAGTTGATTTATTATCAATGTTATACAAATTATATTGACTTGATTGGTTCGACAAAAAAAAATTGAATCAATTTAAATTGTATTGAAAATAAAATCAAAATACACAAAATGGGTTAAATTAAGTCTATATTTGACAAAATTTTTATATTATAAACCGATAGATTTGATGAAGTGTACAGTCAAAGTGAATAAGAATTACGAGTCTAATGAAATGTGTGGTTAAAAATGAAGTTTCACGATCTTTTAATTTCAAAAAAGTTTGATACTGGAGCTAAGTAAATTCAAAATCAGTCGATCCACCTCCAAAAATCTTTTTGGAGACCATGCTCAAGTTGACATTTAAATTATTGCATTTTAACGTGCTCACAATAAAATTAATGTCAACTTCCAGCTATGTTTGTGTATAGAATGGAAAGAAAAGAGAGATTGTGGAAAGTTTGATCAATTTTTCTAACTTTCAGGTGTGAACTTTGGTCTCAAAAAATATTCTTTCCATACGTTTGAATTGTGTTCTTTCATATTGCTTACGTATTCTAAGCAGCTGTTGATTTCACTTTTTTGACTCTTACCATAAAAGTTTTTCTTAGGGATGGCAATTTGTTCCCCAAATAGTAAATGGTGACGTGACGAAAAATATAGTCCCATCCCGAATTATCAAAACATGCTCCGTTTGTTTTTATTTTATGTTCTTCAATTTAAATTGTATTTTAAAAAATAATTACTTAATAAGCAAGATGGTGAATGAGATTTTTATTTTTTTAAATTTATGTCCGGTCCCGAGTGTGAAAATTCTCTACGGGATGACAATAGTAATAGTCGCTCCAATCCTGTTGCTATCCCTAACTGTTTATATTTTTCACGTCTCTATAAAGTACAAAACAATCGAGTTGGATCGAATCAAAACCAATTGGTATTGATCCAATGCCATTCTATAAATTGATCTAAGACTTTGAAGAAATGTAGTACTTTTTGCAAATAATTAATTATTAGATGAGTTTAATGGTCAAAACAATCTTATGGGCAACAGTGAGTATCGTTATTTTAAATGATAAAAATGTTATACGATTGAGGTTCAATGAATGAGCAATAAAACACTATAGTCAACGGTGTGTATCGTTAATAAATGATGTTAGTCAGAGGTATTCTTCCGTCGATGAAAGTTGATTAGCATTTTCTTGGCAACGTTATTTATAAATTTTAATGAACATATAAGCCTATCTTTGGCTCATCTTTACTAATGATTAATAAATATTCAAAATCAATTCTTATTCGTACATTTCGAAAAATACACTCGCTTATTCACAATTCACTTTCATTTTAAATCATTTATAAATACTTCTCGAACATACTTTAAACTTTGCATCGTGGGATTGACAATGGCAAGAAGGTGATTTCTGTCTATTCTAGGGCAGGAAATTCTACACATGAATTAGCAAACTACGTTATTTCTATTGCGCAAAATCCTAGGTATTTAGGGAATGCTTTGTGCGACAAACAATTATATCTAATATTACTTGTACTACATTATCAGATCAAATGACATTGAATGTGTTGAAATTTGGGTGTGATTCAAATTCATTTGTTGAAATTGTTTGGAGTATTGTAGAATTCTAATTGAAATGCACGTCAATGAGAATTCAATTTAGAATGCTGTTGAAGTTCTATGTCAAGTTGAAATTCTATTTTGGAAGACTATTAGGAGTTAGAATTTGTATTAGGCTTGAATATGTTAAATTACGAATCGGAAAGAAAAGTCGTCGCATTTTCGCTAGCTGACGCTAAGTGGACGCTCAAGGGAGGAAAGCGGAAAAAACCCGAGACTCTGGTCGATATCCCGTCGCTTGAGCGACGGGGCTCTCGCCCGACTATAGTTTGAGTGACAGTGTTACCAGCCCAAACTCGATTTCGCGTTTTAACTCGTTTTTTGCATTCTACTTCAATTACAATTCATCTATTAGAATTTTGGACGTCCTCTACATAGTTGCCTATATATACTATACTCTTCTTTACAATTTATATAATGTGTGAGATATATGATTATTAGTTTTTAGGATCATTGTAATTTTCTTTCTCCATTATTCTTGGTCAATAAAACTCTTAATTTCTCTGTCGTATTCTTGTTTTCTTTATTCTTTTGTTCTTGATCAAATATTTCAAATTGTACCATATGACTTCAACATCTCAATCTGGTGGTTGATTTCATAATAAGTAATATCAATCCTAACAAAATGATATATTAAATTAAATGTAGAATTATGTGGCTCATTTAATTATACATCTCATTTAGTGTCACATAAATGAATGTTGTAACACCAATAATGTTAAACAACATTACCCTTTTGTTACTTTCTCAACGGTGAAATTTGGCCAATTTGGTTTGATCTAAGACAATTATACACCAATTTAGTCCACTTGAAACGTCGAGTACATGGGACAATATGTTGGATAGAAAATGTAATCAAAAATTTTTAAAATGTGTTTTATTATTCTAATCTCTATAATGTGGAATGTTTCACATGGAAAAAACTTTTTCTCTCTCTCAAATTAGAAAGTCTTTAAATGTGGTATATTTTTTCTTGTCTTTATACCATGGAAAAACTTTTATTCCCTCAACCACCTAACCTAACACAAGATGCTTGATTTTTACACGCATTACAAACCAATTGATTTAAATTTCTTTGATGATTAATTGGCTATAAAGCGAGTGGTACAAAATGTCATTTTTATACAGTAAAAAACCAAGCAAGCCCCTATCCTATTCACCTCTCTTGCGTATTTAGATCACCAATAGTTGTCCACCCAATGGCAATTGTGTCATTTGCCACCCAACTTGACAGACATTTGATCGGCTCTCCACCTCCAATTCGGCTTGCTCAGCCACCGGCTCTTTCCTTCTCCGCTTGGGTGAGCAACTCTCCGAAGCAGATGAAGCTGCCGGCTCAGGTGACCTCCTCTTAGCCGTCACTCTAACCGGGTCTGGCTCATTCGAGCCAACTTTGTGAGGAAAATTCAACAAAGCTTTCGAGCCACGCATTCTATAAGCCGCTCTATCATAAGCCAAACCAGCTTCTTCAGCTGTTTCATATGTCCCAAGCCACACTCTAGCGCCGTTTTTAGCCGGGTCCCTTATTTCAGCCGCAAACTTTCCCCATGGCCGACGCCTCACCCCCCTATAGTGTCTCCCCTTCAATTCCGCCACCGCTGGCTTCGCCGTCACTGGCGGAGGAGCCACATATTCCGTCTTCACCGCTGCTAAACTCATCTCGGGTTCGACTTCAATTCTTGTCTCCACTTTAACGTCGTTAAAGGGTGTCCATCCAACGCTAACGGCGTCGCGCAAAAGTCCATATATAACCATATCCTCAGAATCATCAACTTTCAAAGGCAAGTCACCCCATGTTTCCGTTAAACACGACATAAGACTACTAAAACTCGAACTCCGACTATACACCGGTGATGACTCCACCGAAAAATTCACCGGCGGTAGCTCACTAAAATTTGGTTGATGCATTTTTTTTGTGTATATATCAAATTGTATTTTCCAAAAATTGGGATTTTCTTGAAAACAAGTCTAGAGAGAGGGGGAAATGTAGAGGAAGAAAGAGAGAGGTCTGAATTTTTGGAGAGAGAGAGAGAGAGGAGATGGGGATATATATAGGGTGATGGGAGAGAGAGGTGCATGCACCCGTGGGGCAATGTGGGAATTAAATTAATTAGTGGACCATTACGCCTCGTTACACGGGCCCACGTGTGATCTTAATTATCCTATTATCCTACGTGACAAACGGTTCGACGATCCCATTCTCCATACGCCTACACGAGGTGAAGTTAAACGGACTTTTAAGTACGGACGGACTTTTCCTCGGAGGGCAAGACTGGATGACCCTATTGCATGCAAACCCCATGGGAAAAGTCGGTCCGGAGCGAGGCAGTGAGAAGATCCTAAGCAGATCTTGTACTATGTGATTAACAAGACAAATCACTGTCATTGCTGCAAACCTATTTGGTCAAGTCCAAAACTGCAAATTAGGCCGCATTTAAGACTGTAATTGATTGATGTATCTGACGAGAGAGGTCAGGCATTCAGATGGGGCCACGTGCATCACCATCAAACGACCTTTATCCATCATACCTGAGAATAAAAACTCATATTTAGTGTCATTTAAAAATAATGCAAGTTTAGACTTCCAAATCTATAATCTTGTTACATTACACTCTATTTATTTTACCCTAAAGCCGACCCCATTTTTTAATAACGGAGACTCACGTTTAAAGTTTTCTCACACTCATTCAACTATTTTCTTCAACTGATTTGACCATCGGAGTGGACACGACCAACTCCACCCATTTCGAAGAAGGCCACATATGACTAACGATTTGTCCAATTGTGTAATAATCGAACTTGTGTGGATGTAAGAAGCATTGAAATTTGTTGGTCATATCATTGGTACATTTTTTAGAGTCAACAAAGACTATTTATAAAGATTTGGGTAAGTACGCTCGAGCTCCATTATAATTAATTTTGAGAGAAATATATTTTGTAATAATAATTTTTTTAAGAACATGTAGTTAAAAAAGAAGGAAAAAATTTAAATTTACGTGTAATATTATTTTATTGAAAAATATATTATTAAAAATAATCAAGAGAAAAATATTTTTTGAAATTAATGGAACCAAGGGCTATATGTCACATTATTTTTTATTAATTGTACAACATTTTAATCAATCTTATATTAATTAATGCAATTTGTCGTGACAATTTTCATTTCAAAGTCCATAATTAAATTTTGATCATATATTTTATGGGATTTATAATTTTTTAATCATATATTTTATCATAATTTATTGAAATTTTAATTTTAATCACCATTATACAGAGGCATGATTACTTTAAAAATTATTAAGGTTTCTTGGAAATTTGACCGTGTGCAAGTGGTGCAAGTTGGTGGAATATTACACAATCACGTGGTTCAATTCATTTGGACAGGTTGTTGTCGTCACATGCAGATGTCATTGCTCATAATTTTTCTTTCATGATTTGGCTCTCAAAATGGACGGATCCGTTTGAACCGACCCATCCATGTTAGAATCAAGTGTTACCCGATATTATTATTGGATCAGCCCGGGTCAATTATGAGTGTCAATTATCGAATGCATCATAATTGACCCGCAAAAAATTATATAATCCCCTAGATCGTCCATTGAATCGAAAATTTTCAAGCAGTGAGATTCGGTTAATCGGCCCGGATTGGATTTTTTATTTATTTATCCGTGAAATCGGTCGATTTGAATTACATGCCGATTTATGGGACATTTTTATCGGATTAGTTCCGAGTAGGCCATGTAGGTTCACCCAGTTTGGCTCTACTATTCTAATCAATTAACATCAAAATAAAATGTACTTATGAGTTACTAAATTAAATGGCTTAAGGTCCACAACGAAATTTCTCTATGTTGCCAATAAAATACTACATCGGTAATTTATTTAAAAATATATAAAAAGGAATAATAACTTCAATTAATGACACCTACAATTTATTTGCTTATGATCGATGATTGAAGTACCATCACTAATTGTCGACGATATCATTAATGATATGGGTTCAATAATCGTTGAAATAGGTGCATTAGTGACCATTGGCAATATTACTCGCTATAATTCCATTTGAATAATCAATAAATTATACATCACTCATTAGCAAGAGTTTCATCGATGATCATAGACTCTAGAGTGGGTGAAATAATTGGAACTAATCGAATCAAATCAGAATTGGCCGATTTGATTTGATTCTACTTAAATTTATATGATTTTGGTTCTTAAAACTAAGAATCGATCGATTATTGGATATGTTCCGATTCAAGTACCAACAATCAAGAACTGAGAATAAATTATTTTTTAATTAATTATCTTGTTTGTTAATTTGAAGAATGATTTTCACTAGACAATATTTTCATTTGTGTTTTTATGAGACTTATTGTTTATATTTTAAATATATATATTAACTTTTGGGGATAAAACTTTGCACTCTAACTTGCATTAGTAATTTAAAAATTCTGATTATGGAACCAAATAAAACAAAACCGATTTGAAATCATAATTTTGGTTCAGTTACATAATTACCAATGTAACCATACCGGCTCTCTTTGGTGTTGAAAATTGGTTTAAAAGATTGAAAATTTTGTTAAATATCAAAATCAAAAATTTGGAAAAAATTACTTTCGTGTCAATTTCGATCAAATATTCGGATTTGATCTGATGGTCAAATTATAAAAGTAAATAGATCAATTTGTTCTACTCGTCGAGTATATCGTCGTGGTATATTTGAAATCTCAAAATCAATTCTAGATGAATGAGAAATTGCGGTCCAAAATTGGAAGAAAAATAGAGGAAGCTGTCTGGAAAATAACTAAGATTGTTGTTAGCTTGTGCGATCTTTGGCAAGTATTGTTGAGTTTGGGACGCGATATTTCATTCACAACCCTTCATCCTCTATAGATAGGGTCCCTTGGACGTCCCTTTTATATTCCATATCATATTTACATTGAGCATTACATTAAAACTCTTGTAAATTAATTCAAAAATCATCAAAACTCGTTTTTTTTTTTGTAAAGAGAAACTCCGTCGAAAGTTACCCTTAACTTGTGGTTTGAAGTGCTTCTACCACAAGTTGAATTCGTTATATCTTGAGAGACAAATACCGTAAACCGTGAGCACCGTTGCGAGATAATTTTGTCTTAAGGAAAGAGTGAAAATCATATGTCTTGGGTTGTTGTTGTTCTTCTTCTTCCCTTCTTATTTTTTATCTTTGATTTCGTTTGTGATTTTTCATACTACATTTCAAACCACTTTTCTTTATAGTGTTTAATCACGCTCCTGCGGATTAAACTTTATTTTTGGTTTGTTCGTTATACAACAATCCTTTCACCGGCACTTATATTTAGCCCGCGTCCTCGAACCAATCATTTGAAACCACATTCACCCCTTTTGTCCATTAAATCTCTCCTGCTTCAGTAAATAGAATATCTTATGTGCTCTATTTAATATATGCATATAATTGCATAGCTCTTACTCAAATTAATAAATTAAAATCCTATCTTCCTAAATGAAACTTTTTGCACGAAACATCAACTACATATAAGAGCATTACATTTCATGTGCTTTCAATAAACACTGGCTGTCTGGCTTGGCAATCAAATTAAGCTCACTCAACCTTTTCTTTCAGCATTTGAACTAGCCCATTAACTTGAAAATGAAAAGGAATGAGGAAGGCAGTTAGATGCTTAAGTCGACTATTATTGTAGCTTGAAAAATAAATCTTAAGCCCCATTTTTCTTAAAACTCATTTTCAATCGCATATTTTGTGTAATTCACTACTTATTTTTATCAATTTTTTAATCACATATTTAACCAATTTATATCAAATCTACGAACATTCTATCTTTTATCCAAATCAAACACGGCGTAGTATTTATAATGGATGGAGAGAGTGGGGTTGGGTTAGATGGGCAAGCCGCACATACATCGGATCACCGTACCAAAGTTTGTAAATTTTCACATGCCTTCATAATATATCTCAAATTCCAGTACCAATACCGTGCTTTATTATGTACTGTGTGAAATACCTAGTTTTTTTCCAATTCTGCATGCCATAGTCGTTGACATTTTTGCTTGCCAATGTATGCTCACACCCTGTAGCTAAGTTGACCTTGATCAAGCCTTAATGACATTTACAATAGAATTGAGCTAAATCAAGAAGCTTTGTTGAGGCTAATTAATTGTACTAATTTGTAAAGAGAGCGAGAAAGATTAGTGCTTGTGGCCTGAATTAACCTTCACTAATGTGATTCAACAAGCATAGGGTAATGAATAGTTTTGAATTTCTTCTAACTTTTTCAAAAATTTGTAACATTTTTTTAAAAAAGAACCATTTTTTGGTTCGAATTGCTAAGGTTAAACCCAAAAATAAAGCGGTAAAAGAATAGTCGTTATTGAAAAAATTTGTGTATATAAAAGAAATTAATAAAATAATGAAATATGGGGGATAAATATAAAATGATTTTCTGATGACATCATTTCTTTGTTAATTCATACGCCCGATCCCGTATATCTAGGCATAATGTAAACTGAATATCGCTGGCTTAATGCAATTTGACTATATTCTTGTAATATTATATCAATTTCCTTTGTTTTTTAAAAATATTTTATTATTCCACTATGTCAATTTGAAATATTATACTGTCCTACTTTATCTTTTCCGAAAAATATTCCGGGCTCTAAGACAAACATTTTGAAAATTTTCAGACATTTTCTGAATTGATATCACAAACAAAATCTTTAAATAAGATTATCGAATATGCTTGGATAATGATGTTTATTACAAAGCAAACAAAAATTAGCTTACACCAAGATGAAGTAGGTAGGGCACGTTTATTTATTATAAACATGGTGTGTTTTTGTTTTGTCGGTTTTGTAGAATAATAGCTTTGCTGTAAATTAAACTTGTCTACTTAGTTTTCTAATATGGCTTATGTATTGACCCGTGTTTCAGTTTGCAACCACTCGAAATTCATAAAGTTCAACAAGTGGTTACATAATATGATGTGCAGGAAAAATATTGGATGAAAATGTTGATCGTATTTGAAATCGAGAAATTACAGAGTGACATGTGATATGGTGTAATCTCTGATATACATGTAGCAATGTCCTTTAATATATTTCTAATGTGGCATATTCCAAATAAATGAATTGTGTATCTTAGAAGAGTTTTTTATGGGAAATTAAAAAGTGTAAAAATGTAAAGAAAAAGAAATAAAGGTTAGTATTTAGTAATTTTTAGTCCTTATTGTTGAAGACGCGGTGGAAAACAAAAATACAAGAAACGAGCACGAAAAAATAAATACAAATTAAAACGTGGTTCAATAAATCGCAAAGATCACGATTTTTATTAATTTAGAATCACTTGATAATGATCACAGGAGAAAACACACACGTAACGAGTTTTTACATGCATGAAACTTTCATTCGACTAGATCCACTTTAAACTTCCAATTCATATCCAAACAGAGCATATCGTCGGCACTCCGTGACTATATTAATTATTGGCTATATTATATCCATCACCTTTGTCTTTTTCCTATTAATTTATTTTTCCTCTCTCAATTAGTTTAAAATTCCAAATATCCTATTTTGTCTTTTCTGTTAGTAATTGGAGCTTCCGGGTACGTTCATAACTTTTTCACTTATTTAAATATTGGATCCAAAGCAAGTTCTTTAATTAAATATTTAATCTTTTTGGATCATAAAGCAAACAAATTATTTGCTTAAAGATCTGAAATGACGAGGGTAAGAAACTTCCTTCAATCGCACAAATCAAAGAATGTTAAGATCTGAGGTTTCACCTTAAAATATCAACCTTATTAACAGGAGTAGCTCAAACTCTTATAAATTGGTCTGTATTTTCATTTTTAATCGATGTGAAATTTTATCCCTTAATAAAGAATTATGTTCCTTCAATTCATTAAAAGATACATCGAAGAATTCAAGATTCAGCTATTAGATAAATGAGAACGAGTGTCTAATCTTAATTAAGTGATTTATTCCGTAACAATAGTTTTTAATAAGAAAAAAGATCCATTTTTTTATAAACAAAAACAAAAAAAAAAAGGGTGTCACGAAGCGACAAATTTGTAATTTACATTATTACCTTCAACTTCAGTATGCCAGAATAGACTAAAAATTAAACAAGAATATAATCTTGAAAATCTTGTGAGAGTCCCAAGACACAAACATACACGTGCCTTTTATCAACTGTTTATAAATTTGATCAAAATAAAATAATATGAGCTTGTAGATTTAATCAGGGTTACGCTCATATGAGCTATGATCCGAACTATGATCAATTGACCTCACATGTCGATAAGATGAATATCATGGACTAACGATACCGATAGGGTTTATTAGGATTATCTCGACTATGGGTTTGTTGCCTCACGGTCACACAAAAATTGTTCTTAATCATTGTCGATTTGTATGTGTTCATCAATCCTCTTTTCAATTAAAAATAATACGAAGTGATATTTCCAGTGCCTTACGAGTATACTCAAGGCATAACAAAAGAGATTCAACGCAGAACCATTTGTCATCTACGAGATAATTATTAAAGCGAAAAGGTCATTGTATTAATTGACGTCTATACGAAGAGAGACCTCTAATTTTGTTATTCTCCTTTATTCTCACCGATAATTTAAGAAACGTTAGGATGCTTGTCACATGTGCTCAATTTTGAAATTCTATATATGGAAAATCCTACCCAAGGTAAAATGCAATAAAGATGTACAACTTACTCAATATTTTCGTTACGTGAATACTTTTCTTTACATTCACTTTTTTCAAGGATATTTTACCGATTCTCACACTGGATGAAAACTCGAGCCAAGAAGTCCAACTCTTTCTCATTGCAAGATTTAACTGATCGAATCGCTGTCATCTCAACGGACAGAAAAATTCGATCAGTATTAAATGAAATGACAGGGGATCAAACGGAATACAACATTTTTCTACGTTCAAAATTTTGAAAAGTTGACGTTGTTGCTTATGTGGTCGTACATTGGACTAACATTCACATATATTGATTAGTCAAACGGTGCATCGGTTGCGGTCTGAACCATGCACCGATCAATAATTGCCGCAATTTTTTGGCTTCAGTAAACCGCTGACAAGTACCCAACTGAAAATTGTGTCATTTGATTTGACCATTTGTTTGTTGAATGTTTCGTATTCGGTAGGAAATGAAATTTTAATTTAAATCAAATCAACAATTAATTTTAATCACATATTTCATCAAATTCATCACTTTTTAACTATATACATTTCGTAAATTTTGATATCTGATTTTATTCCCTACCAATTAGGAGTATATATATAAAGTATTTGCTTATAAGTAACTCTTTAAGGGTGTGTTTGGGTCACATTATTTTGGAATAATAGATTGATGGATAATGTGTAATTGAAAAAGAAGGAAAAGTTATTGATGTGATGAAAAATATTATTTTATTAAAAAATGTGTAGTTGAAAATGAGTAGAAGAATGAAAATGAAAATTTTAATGTGTACCAAATAGTGGCTTAAAAAACCCAAATGTCATGGAAAATTGAATAGGTGTAGAATTCTTGTTTATCTACTTAGGAAATACGTTCATATACATAAACTAGAAATAATTAGAGCATTAAGCTAAATGCAAGTAAAATCCTTCGTAGAATATATTATTTTAAGTGCGAAAAAAAGAATAGTGTAATAATTTGTGAGAAAAAGAGTTTGAGATTGAGGTTAACTTCACTAAAACTATAGTAAAAAAGCTTTTATTAGGATATAAGATATGGGTTACAATTAAATAACTAATCTACTTATTCATAATTTTGACCGGTAATAAAATTTATATATTTTAGAAAATTGTCTAAATGAATTCTTTAAACTTAGCCAAACATGCAATTCATATCTAAAGTTATTGTCACCCGATAGAGGTAAAAAAAACACGTGACAATCAAGAATAATCAATTTAATTATTGAAACTGTTATGACTTCTAAATTATTTTTTATATTAAATGTGGCTATTCAGTAACTATTTTTATTAAGAGTGTGTTTGATTGTGTGTGTGAAAAGAAAATAGATTCTAGACAATTCAATTGCCTGAGTTTATTTGTCTGAAAATTATTAATTATATGAATTTGATTGATTGAGTTTTCAACTTGAAAAATATTTTACTTGTTCATTTTTTATTGTTTGGTAGATGGGAGGGGGAAAATTACCTGAAAAATAAAGACAATCCCTCCATAAAAAAATGTTTTCCTTATTTTTTTAAGAAAATATGATCACGTGACCAAACGTTGAAAAAAATTGTCTTATGGTAAAATTTTCAATCAAACATCAAAAAACTAAAAAATTTGACAGAAAAATGACATTTTTCATGAAAAATAAAACTAATCAAACACACACTAACAACATTTATTTTCCCTACGAATAATTGTGAACTTTTCTTACTTTAAATCTTGTCCAAACAAGCTCGTCGCTTTCCAAGCATAATTGACGTTACAACTAAAATGACATTTTTAACATGTAATTCACGTATGTTATGCTGCAATTTCAATTGACTTGTTTTATCCATCCACATTAATTCATGTGAACGTAATAATATTCTTACCTAGTTTTTCATCCATCAATGAATATGCTGATGGTTGAAAAATTTTGGAATAGTAATTGATGGGAGAATGTGTGGTGGAAAAGAAATAAAATGTTTTAGATTTGTATGTAATATTATTTTATTTGGAGAATGTGTTGTTAAAATGAAAAAAGAAAAAAAAAAGAAAGAAAGAGATTGGGTGCCAAACATGGGCTTAAAGTAATTTTATTGATTTGTGTGTAGAATATTTTATTAGGTGAATATGTGATGAAAAATCTTACTATAGAAAATGATATTTAAGATTAATAATAGACAAATACAGGATTCCAATATTGTGGCCAAAAAATTCTATCCGACTTCTAGACTCAAAAAGTGGGCCATGTGTTATATCCCCATTAAACGACTTTAGCCTCAGTTGACTTGGGGAATTTCTCACGTAAATTACGCTTGGTGTACAATTATGGATAGCAATCTCGTTGATAATGTCACGTGACAAACTATCACTGAGCAATTTAAAAAAAGCAATTCATTTTTTCGCAACCAACAGTTTTTTTGACAATTCATATATTGTCAATCATGATTGTACAGATAGATTAATCTTTCTCAAAAATAGAAAATTAGGGTCAGTTCTATATATATATATTTTTTTGGGAGCATGGTTTGTTTTTCAATCGACTGAAAATACAGTAAATAAGTTCACAATTTAAGTAGTTCTTTAATTCTTAAATTTTTTTTAAGTAGGTTTACTCTCAACCCTAGTCACTATTATGAGCCCCAAAAGATGCATGTTTGTCGAACGAAACTTCCTTGGACGATGACTTTCATACCAATAAAAGAATGCAAACTAATAATCGAGCCCTCCCAATAAGAAATTTGGTCAATTTTTTAATCATTCTTCTTTTTTCAATCATGTTTAAACTGTACATAATTATACCACTCATCGTTGTCCCAATAATGTATATAGTAGAAGCACAATCATTATCGTGCCAATTTTTTGAGGGCACATGGTTAGTGAGTTCAATGTTGATCCTAAATAAAGGGCAAGACACTATAATTCAAATTCGAGAGATAAGACAGAGATTCATTATAAATTATTATATTGTTTTAGCAGTATAAAAGTAACATATTTCAAACAAGTAAAAAATAAATAAATAGATTCAAAATTAGATAAGACTTAGCATCTGTTTGGTAGTGATTAAAATTAGATTTTTAGTAGATTTTGATAAAAGATTTTAAAATGTGTGATTAAAAAGTTGTATGGCTTATAAAATATGTAGTTAATATTGATTGTTTGATTTTAATTTAAATTAAAATCTATTTAAATCAATGCCAAACAAGGGCTTAAATTGTAACATTATAAACATACCATTACAACATTTTATATTTGTCTCAATAAAGGCTTAAAAGCAATATAATAATGCAAAGTTCAACCATAAATTTGAGCTTCCAGAATTCATGGAAAAGAACTAACTGAAGCCAACTAGAATAAATTTGTTGAATTAAAAATCACATATTTTGGATAACATACGTATTTTACTCAATGGCTCAATTTGATTTAAAGTGATTTTTATCTATTGACGAAATCTAAATATCATCATTCCTAAATCATTTGGTTCGATTTTTAATTGAAACGTTGATTCAAATCAGTGATTCAAAACTGAGATATCTATTCAATTTGACACGATGATAATTTTTGTTCACTTCTATTCTTTGTCATCCCTAGTTGATAACAATATTACCCCTTAGTTCCACGCTAGGTGCATAAAAAGCCCCAATAAGACAACTTTCACACAAACCAAAAGAATACTAATTACCAGTTGAGTCTTCTCTAACGGTGGCAACCGAGCCGAGCCGAACAGCTCGTTGGCTCAGCAAAAATGAGCCCGAGCACGAGCCGAGCAAATTGGCTCGCTAGATGAGCTGTTCGCGGAGCAAGCCCACGAGCCAGTAAGACGACTTTCACACAAACCAAAAGAATACTAATTACTAGTTGAGTCTTCTCTAACGGTGGCAACCGAACCGAACCGAGCCGAGCAGCTTGTTGGCTCAGCAAAAAGGAGCCCGAGCACGAGCCAAGCAACTGGCTCCCTAGATGAGCTGCTCACCGAGCAAGCCCACGAGCCGGCTCGTGGGCTCGTGTAATATGCGAGCCACGAGCCGGCTCAACTCATGGCTCGCAAAAAATTATAAAGGGATCAGAACGATCACTGAATTTTTTCACTAAACATTTCGGGTCCAAATTTTTTTTTTCAATTTCATTTTCCCTTATGAAAACCCATCAATTCAACCAATTTTTTTTTTTTACCAAATTTACTATCAATCTCTTATTCTCTACTGTACTCTCTACATTTCATTATCAATATCATTTCTATATTTTTCTATATTTTTTTTTAATCAATTTTCTACACTACTACATAATCTCATTCACTTCTCAATTCTATTTCAACATTCACTATCAATTATCACATTACAAGTTTCCAATCACAAATGGATCCACACTCATTTGTTGAAAGTTTGTTCGGTGTCGGAGGTGAATCACCTGCCACGCCCCACAGTCAATTTAGGAATGTATTCCTCGGTCTAAACGAATTACCCATTCCAGAAAATATTCAAGATTTCGATATTCTTGAAGGTAGTCATCCAATTGATTTGGATGACGTTGATGTTGATGCTAGTCATTCAATTGATTTGGAACGGAAATGAAAAACATGCATTAAATATTCTCGATACAAGAGAGAAGAGAATGAGGAAGAAGCAGACAAAATGTTGTGACCATTTTAAATTGGTTCAAATGGTCGTGTGATCGATGGAGTTCTAGAAACCAAAGCAGTATATAAATACTGTCAACAACGATTGGTATTGGAACCACTCATCTCAACCATCACTACAAAACATGTGCGGGTAAATATAGGCTTCTTCCAGTTAGTCAAATGCAACTACAATTTGATAGTCAAGGCGCTGGTGTTACTACTACGCCACTTTTTACGTTGATGTATTCGGAGGAGAAAACTCGAACATGAAAGGTGAAGTTCGTTGCCGCGATGGAGTTGCCATTAGCAATAGCAGACAACCAACATTTCGTTTCCTACGTCAAACAATGTCTTCAACTGAGGTATATTGGGGTAAGTCGAAATACTCTTCGTTCTGATACAATTGAATATTTTCTTAATTCAAAAAAACTATTGTTTGCGGATTTAGAAAAATATGGGGGTGTGATATTTTTAATTTCGGATATATGGGAAGAGATTAATAAAAGAGGTTTACATAGCTGCAACTACACACTATATAGATCCACTTTGGGTCTTGCATAAAAAAATTATTGTTTTTAAAATTATTGAGTTCCCGCACACTGCTTACAATATATTTAATACTATTATGAACATTATTAGAGAATATAAGTACGAGAGTAAAATTCGTTCTTTTACGTTCGACAACGCTAGTGTAAATAAGTCTGTTATCGATAAATTGCATAGGGCACTTCAACTAAATTTCGGCGGTTATTTATTTCATATTCGATGTGTTTGCCATATTTTTAATTTAATAGTACAAGACGATTTAAAATATGTTAAGGATGAAATTCGACGAATTAGGAATACACTAGTCTATATCACGATTACACCTAATAAAAAACAAGCATTTGAGGAATTTTGTAGCGAAGATGGGGTGTCACATATAAAAACCTTTATTAGTGACGTAGGGTATAGATGGAACTCCACATACTTATTATTAAAATCATATGAAGGTTTCGAACATTTAATTACTGAATTTTATAACATTAGGACTATGATAGACGACGATGATACTATTTTAAATGAGCACGATGACATTTAGTTTTTAAAATTAAAAAAATTATGACAAATTTTTATGATTCTACAAATATTTTGTCTAGTGTTTATTATCCTACTAGTTGTATGGTTCTTGAACGTCTGTATATAATTGTTATGGCTTTTCATAAATTTAAAGATGACCCGATTTTAATTCAATTATATTTTCCATAAAATTAAAATTTTAAAAATATTAGGAAGACTTGTCCATGTTATTTCCATTAGCATGAGTCATGGACCCCGATATAATTTATCGGGTACCAAATTTGTTATTGATCAAATTTCTAATACTTTAACTTTTAACGTACATATTACTTATAGGAATTTGGAACAATTTTTATGTGAAATGTATGAAGCATATGTTTTACAATGGGTACACATATTACTCTTGTACCATCCAGCTCTACAACTACTTCTCCCACTAATATAGGAGATGACGACGTTGAAATTTTAAATTTCTTCCAAGGCATCAACTCATATAGATATGATTCAACTACATATGCATGCGTTCCTCTAGTAGTAGTAGTGGTGGTGGTGGTGGTAGTAGTAGTAGTTTGTCTTCCACTGCATATACTCAAACATCGAGTAATAGTCAAAATGCATTGTCTGGTGAATTAATTGATTACTTTAATCATAATATGCCTAGTAACAATGCAATTAGGAAAAATTCAGAAGAAGTAATTGATTTCTGACGAAGGTATGAACGCCGATAGCTAGTAGTTTCTGCAATGGCAAAAG
>CAIGRB010019266.1:16267-26321 GCA_903798255.1 Fraxinus quadrangulata | reverse complement strand
TGTCTGTGACTACAAATTTATGGCAAAGTATAAATGCCGCAAGATTAATAGTCATCTAAATTTGAAAAGGGATAAATTGTGTTTTACTATATACAAGAACACGAGCTATAATGCATATTCAAAAAACTATTTTGTATACTCGAATAAATATTGAGTTAAGGCAGTGAATTGTGCAGCATCTTACTACTTCCAATACTCTTCATTATTGTGTGTACATTGAATTTATTAATATGACGTCTTCTACAATATTTGATAGGCTTCTTATTCTATTCACTTATTCTACAAGTAAGAAGGGTAAGGTTGCAATTGACAGGGAGGCAGCTAAGTCAAGAAACTGAATATGTTATCCATTTCAATTAGTTAGATTGTTGGGAGTCAGTTAGGGAACATGTGAATAAATGCAATGGGGGCTTGGGGGTCAGGGTCATTCAGATAACGAGAGACCAGGCTCTCTCGATTAGCCTTGGAGAGTGGCAATTTCAAAGTTCATTTCTACATTTCATACTCTTGTTTTGATTCTGCAATTTAACATAGATTCCATTTCTCCTAATCCATTTCTACTGTTAATTATATAGACTTATCTACCAGTTATTATCCCTAACTCCTAAATAAGGTATTGATTAGCAGATTAACAAGGACTTCAGAGCAGTAGCAACCCCTCTACAGACAGCAACAGGGACAGCCGACCACAGTTTCCTAACAATATTCTGCATGCAAATTAATAAAATCAAGATGAAAGATGCACCTGGCATATTTGGGAACATAAAGTAGCTAGTCTAATGGAGTTTAGATGTATTAGGTAGAAACCCAAAACAAGAAGCAAATCAGTTGTTTAGTTGACAGCTAAAAAATATTATATATCATATTAAATGTGACAAGGAGCCTCAGTTAAACAAACAATTCAATCCATCATTTTCTTTCTATTGCTAGTATAAAAGTTTTTTTATAGGAAAAATCCTTCTAACTTTCAACTTTCTTGAAGAAGCTGTTAAATGGGGGTAAATAGACGTAAGATTGTCCGTGTTTGCTACAATGATCAAGCAACAATAGCAATAGGTTGATCTTCTGGTTGCTCAACCTCTCAGGGCATACAAGCAACAACAGCAATAGGTTGATCTTCTTCGACTCTTTCAGGATAAAACTTCGCTGACATTGCTAGAATCTGGAATGTTTGTATATATATTACAGATCACTTAACAGACAGTAGTAACATATTCATTCCACATGATCTATCAAATTTTTTATAATGCTGTCTTTGTTGTTTTTAAATAAATAAATAACAATGCTAAAAAATTGAAATTTTCAAAGTCATAATCTACACAATCTACACGTAAAGAAGTTAGAAAGAAGAGCTAAATGAAGCAGATATCATGTCCATTGCTAGAGAGAATTGATCTTCAACCAGGGAAAAAAAAAAAAAAANAAAAAAAAAAAAAAAAAACTTTGTTGAGTGTAGCATGACATTTTTGCTGTCACATAAGTATGTTTTTTGTAATCATCATTCCCTGTTTTTATAGTATTTGATTGGTAGTGTAATTTTTGAATCGTAGGCTAAGTATGGCTTGATGGAAAAGTAGTCATATGTAAGACTTGTAGTAGGTAAAGTATGGAAGTCTCGTTAGTACTAAAAAACCTTTTGTAAAGATTATATGTATTGCAATGAAGGGAACTAGTCATGTAGTCCTTTTGTTCACTTTCCTTTCTCTTTGCTTTGTTAATATTACTTCATGGTATCAGAGCTCCTTTGATCTTAGAAAATGGACCGAAAGAAGGGAAGAAGAAGAGAAGGAGCAGAAAATAAATGAAACCATAAGCAAAGGTACATTTAGTCGACAGAATAACAAATGGCTTCAACTGGCTTCTCAGCACCTCTGCCATCTACCTTCACCGGAGAAAACAACAACTTCTGGGCTGTAAAGATGAAGGCGTACCTCAAAACCTATGATTTGTGGGAGATAACTGATACTGGAGTTGAGCCTCCTCCTTTGAGAGAAAATCCAACTGTGGCTCAAATTAAGCAACATAGTGAGATGTAGCAAAAAAGTTCAAGGTACTCTCTTGCATTCAGTCAGCCGTATCAGATGCTATCTTCAAAAGAATCATGACTTGTGAGATAATAAAAGAGGCATGGGATGTTCTGAAAGAAGAATATCAAGGAAATGAAAGAACAAGGTAGATGCAAGTCCTCAACCTTAGAAGAGAGTTTGAGACTTTGAAGATGAAAGACACTGAGGCTGTGAAGAATTTTTCAGATAGGATGATGAAGATTGTAAATCAAATCAGACTTTTGGGAGATGATTTACCAATAAAAGAGTGGTGGAGAAGGTTTTAATAAGCCTTCCTGAGAAGTTTGAAGCCAAGATATCATCACTAGAGGATTCTAGAGATCTATTATCTATAACCTTAGCCGAATTGGTGAATGCACTATAGGCAACTGAACAAAGAAGGTTGATGAGGTAGGAGAAACAAACAGAAGGAGCCCTGTTTTCATTAGTCCTATATTTTTGAAGTACTAAATTCTAGCTTAAGTTGTATTTTACAAGCTAAGTAAAGTAAGGTGCTGTAGTGATAAAGCAGTTGTCAAATGTGTAAGGTGGTAGTAGGTAAACATAGTGGTCGCTAGGACACCTTTGTGATGTAAAAGAATGATGGCTACTATATATGTTTCAGCCGGTTATCTTACTTAGGATGTATGAATGAAAACTGATATTTTCCATCTCTTTAAGTTCAGATAACAATAGTGATATCAGAGATAAAAATTGGATCTTAGAAGGGCTGTAAAGAGAAAACCAACAACTCTGAGAGAAAACCAGAAATGAACCTTCATACTAGCCAAATGTGTGAGTCTGAGTGATGGCTTCCAGTGGTTTTACAACACCTTTGCCTTCAGTATTTACAGGAGAAAACTATGACTTCTGGTTTGCAAAGATGAAACCATATCTAAAGACATATAACCTCTGGGAGATCACAGAAACTGGGGCTGAACCTTCTCCATTGAGAGCAAATCCCACCATTGCACAACTGAAGTAACATAGTAAAGAAATTGCTAAGAAGTTTAAGGCTCTTTCCTATATCCAATCAGCTGTCTCAGATGTTATATTCACTAGGATTATAACTTGTGAAATAGTAAAGGAAGGTTGGGGTAGATTAAAAGAGGAATTTCGAGGCAATGAGAAAACCAGGCAAATGCGGGTCTTGAATCTGAGAAGGGAGTTTGAAACTCTAAAAATGAAGGATTTAGAATCTGTTAAGGGGTTCTCTGATAGGTTGATGAAGGTGGTGAATCAAATAAGGTTGTTGAGTGATGATTTTCCAAATAAAAGAGTAGTGGAGAAGGTCTTGATCAGCCTACTTGAAAAGTTTGAATCTAAAATCTCCTCACTTGAAGATTTCAGAGATTTGTTTGTTATCTCCTTGTCTGAATTAGTTAATGCTCTGCAAGCCACAAAGTAGAGGAGATTAATATGGCAAGAGGAACAGGTTGAAAGTGCCTTGCTAAGGGAAAGCATAAAGCTCAAATGATCTATGTTGTGAAGAAAATAAAAAATGAAAAGAAGGAAACTGAGAACCAAAAAGGTGTTGGTAAAGGAGGTAAATATCCACCTTGTCCACATTGCAAGAGGAAGGGACATTCACCAAAATGGTGTTGGTTCAGGCCAGGAGTGCAATGTAGGACCTGCAAACAATTTGGCCATATAGAGAAAGTTTGTAAAAATAATAAGGAGAAGCAAGAACCACAGCAAGCCCAAGTCGTAGAGAATCACCAGCAGGAAGAACATTTTTCACAGCTTTGAACTTGAAGGTCAGCAGTAGTGATGAAGCTTGGCTATTGGACAGTGGCTGCACTCATCATATGACCTCCAATCCTGAGATCTTTGTTAAGTTGAATGATGTATATAGATCAAGAGTTAAAGTAGGGAATGGGGAGTTTGTTGAGGTCAAGGGTGTTGGTAAAATCTCTGTACAGACTTCTACAGGTACCAAGTATATATCTGATGTTTTATATGTTCCAAACATTGATGAAAATTTGATAAGTGTTGGTCAATTGATTGAGAAAAATTATACCTTCGTATTTAAAGATAAGGGATGCACTATACTTGATCCTAAAAATCAAGAAGTAATGACCATTGGCATGAGAAATAGGAGCTTCCCACTAGAATGGAAAAATGTAGGAGATCAGGCACTTACAGGAACTGTCATTAAGTTTACTTTATGGCACAAAAGGATTGGTTATGCTGAGTACACTTCACTTAAGCAAATGCATGATCAGGGATTAGCCGAAAATGTTCCTGAAATCAGTCATGATAACTGTATGTCTGATGTATGCCAACTTGGGAAACAAACCATATTGTCTTATCTAAAGAATCAAGCAAAAAGGGCTGCAAAAAGGCTTGAACTGATACACTCAAATGTTTGTGGACCAATGAGGACATCAACATTGAATGGAAGCAAATATTTTATTCTCTTCATTGATGATATGTCAAGAATGCGCTGGGTATATTTCTTAAAGATGAAATCAGAGGTATTAAGTGTATTTCAGAGGTTCAAAAGCTTGGTGGAAAATGAATGTGATAGCAAAATCAAAGCCATCAGGTCTGATAATGGAACAGAGTACTGCTGCAGGCAGTTTGATAAATTTTGTGAAGAAATGTGATAAAACATCAATTATCAGCCCCCTATTCTCCACAGGAGAATGGAGTATGTGAAAGAAAGAATAGAACAGTTATGGAGATGGCTAGATGCTTGATGATTGAGAAAAAAGTTCCAAGGGAGTTCTGGGCAGAAGCTGTGAATACTGCTGTATATCTACTCAATAGATTGCCTGCAAAATCATTAGATAAAAAGACTCCTTTTGAAGCTTGGTATGAAACTAAACCAGATATTTCTCATCTGAAAGTGTTTGGGAGCCTTTACTATACACATGTACCTTAAGTGAAGAGAGATAAATTGAGTCAAAAGATAGAGGTTGGGGTTCTAGTAGGCTACTGCAGCAATGCAAAAGGGTATAGAGTCTTCAATCTTCATACTAAGAAAATAATCTCTAGCAGGGACATTAAAGTTGATGAAGAAGCCTCTTGGAATTGGGAATCAACTGGTGACATTCAATCTCAAATTCCAAAATAAACACCCCAAATAAATGATGATGATGTCAATGAAGAAAAGGCAACATCTGATAGTGAGTCTGATTTAGAGAAAATTGTTCTAAGAACAAGGCCACTTGCAGATATATATGCTAGGTGTAATTCAGCCACTTTGGAACCTTCAAACTTTGCTGAGGCTGCAAGCTCAAAAGAATGGTTGGCTGTAATGAAAGAAGAGTTGAATATGCTTGAAAAAAATGGGACCTGACTGCTGGTTGACAGACCAAGAGATAAGAATGTAATTGGGGTGAAATGGGTATACAAATCAAAATTGAATCCAGATGGCTCGGTGAACAAGCTAAAGGTCAGACTGGTAATGAAGGGGTATGCTCAACAATATGGTGTGGACTTCAATGACACGTTTACACTAGTAGCAAGGTATGAAACCATTAGATTGCTGTTTACAATAGCAGTACATAGAGGCTGCGAGATTTACCAACTAGATGTCAAGTCCGCATTTCTAAATGGACATTTAGAGGAAGAAATATTCATTGATCAGCCAGAAGGTTTCCAAGTTGCTGGGAATGAGGAAAAAGTATATTTGCTGAAGAAAGTCTTGTATGACTTGAAACAGGCTCCAAGAGCCTGGTATAGTAAGATAGATGAAGATCTGAATATGCTTGGATTTTTAAGAAGCATGAGTGAACAAACCTTGTACATAAAGGATGAGATGTTAAAGGAGAAAAATGAGATGATGATCATCTCATTATATATGGCTGATCTTCTGATTACTAGTGGTAGTTGCACATTAATTGAGTAGGTAAAAGATGAATTGAAAAGATATTTGAGATGACAAACCTTGGAAAGATGCAATACTTTCTTGGCATGGAAATATCTCAAACTCAAAAGGGGATATTTGTTTACCAAAAGAAATACATAAGAGAGATGCTAAAGAAGTTCAGTATGGAAAGAAGCAAACTAATAAATACTCCATTAGTTTTGAATTTGAAATTGATGAAGGTTGATGGAGCCAATAAGGTAGATGAGAAAGTGTATAGAAGCATAGTTGGATGTCTATTATATCTGACTACTACCACACGAGATATCTCATTTGTAGCTAACATCTTATCCAGGTTTAGACAGGAGCACAGTGAACTTCATTTCCAGGCAGCTAAAAAGGTGTTGAGATATGTAAAAGGAACATAGGAGCTGGGGATTTGGTTCAGTAGATCAGAAAAGTTGTTGCTCATTGGTTTTAGAGATAGTGACTGGGTTGGTTCAATTGATGATATGAAAAGTACCTCAGGCTATGTGTTTTATGTTGGTACAAATATAGTGTACTGGAATTCCATGAAGCAGAAAACCAAAGCTCAATCCACTGTAGAGCAGAATACATAGCAGCTTCAGATGCCACCAATCAAGCTATTAGGCTAAGGAAAGTGTTGGAGGACTTGAAGCACAAACAAGATGAAGCCACAACCATCTTTTGTGTCAACAGTCAGCTGTGGCAATGGTGAAATATCCGATTTTTCATGGAAGGACAAAGCACATAAAGATCAAATATCATTCAATAAGAGAAGCTCAAGATAGGAAGGATGTAGAACTGATGCATTGCAGCTCTGAGGATGCTGATATTTTCACTAAGTCATTGCCTAAAGGAAGATTTGAAACATTGAGGAGTTGCCTTAGTACTTCCAACAAAAGTCTCAAGAAGGAGTATCGACATTTAGCTTTGATACTTTTGTTGTTATTAGTCCTATATTTTTTAAGTACTAAATTCTAGCTTAAGTTGTATTTTACAAGCTAAGTAAAGTAAAGTGCTGTAGTGATAAATCAGTTGTCAAATGTGTAAGGTGGTAGTAGGTAAAAGTAGTGGTTGGTAGGACACCTTTGTTAAGTAAAAAATTGATGGCTGCTATATATGTTTTAGCCGGTTTCCTTACTTAGGATGTAAGAATGAAAATTGATATTTTCCATCTCTTTGAGTTCAGATAACAACAATATCTAGACTAAATGAATGTCTAGTGTAACTCTTATAATTACATTAAATGTTAACACAAGATCAACCACCATCACAATAAGCAATCAAATATATCTCATTAGTCAGTTTCTCTAACCTTAAATGTCAACAAAAATTCTTATCAACTCTTGGTAGATGAGTCATCAGTACTCGAATCTACATAGGGAAGGAAAAAATGTAGATAGTCATTAAAAGATAGAAAAATATTATGCAAAAAAAATAATAATAATAAACAAAAACAAAATACATATAACGAATGTTTTACTTACCAATATCACTATCAGCATTATTATCTTTAACCATTTAGAGATTTCTCGTCTTCACTGTAATATTCATTCAATGTATCATCTTTCTCTTCCGAAGTATCATATATAACATTATTCTTATTTTTATTTATTGATTCCTTATCTATTTTTAGTGCTTCATTTTCAATAATATCTAGATCAACATATCCTCTATGGCATACTTGAGTGTCAGGATCTTCCTATTGTATTAGCAAGACAATATCTAATGATTCATTTTCCTGAAATATTACTTGCTCACTACCACCATCTTCTTTTTCAGCAATGTCCCATATTATGTTGCACCTTTCCCACTACCTTTCATTGTGGACCCAACTCTAGATCATCCATATAAAACACTTGTTGTTCTTGGATGCCAAGTACATAGTAATCATCCATATACCATTTGTGATTTACATTGATAGAAGTAAGATGGTAATTTACGACAGCTCTTTTTTGCTTT
The DNA here is from genome assembly GCA_903798255.1 of Fraxinus quadrangulata. Lineage (NCBI taxonomy): Eukaryota > Viridiplantae > Streptophyta > Magnoliopsida > Lamiales > Oleaceae > Fraxinus > Fraxinus quadrangulata. The sequence continues at coordinate 18,476 of CAIGRB010019266.1, read as the reverse complement.
AGATTATTATCGTACCAATTACACTGGAACATAGGGACACGATATTAAAAAATGTATAACTAAATAATATCACACATTACACTAAAAAGTTGCATTAATAAATAAATAAGACATGCATTATAACTTGCATGTGAAGCAAACCATCCAAGAAACAATTCTTCTTGTTTTTGTTCTAAATTGTTATGATTTCTTTGTTGCAACAGCTTCATGTGCTCACAACAAAAGGAAAATGCAATTTAATACTTTAACACATTAGTAATTAATAGCTAAACAATATAGAAGTTGAATATTGACATATACAAATAATCCATTGAGTATGAGCTACACAAATAACAACTAAAACATTATGAATTGAGTCTGAACTACGATAATTTTACATTTTTTTTTTTTTGCTAGATTTTTCATTTCTTTCATTGCTATGACATGTAGACAGATATGGACTTAATCCATGATGGTATCTTCGTGTGATGAATTTTAATACATGTTTGATTAAGATAAATGAACGCATGACGATTAATAAAGAAATAAGGGAAATCCTAACAATAAAAGATGCAGTAGATCCCCACATGAATTCTATTAAATTAAATTAAGAATAATTAATCCTAGAAATTTACTGTACCGATACAGTAAAGTGTTATATGTGTATCGACTGATCACAATTAAACTTTAAATGCCATTAAATTGATATAGCCCTTTTATATATTTCAAATTTACAATAGCCTAACAGACAGTTATGTAAAAATCAAGATCAGAACCTCACTAAAAGAATTTGGTATCAATTGTTAGATGGACCAAATTAATTTCAGTTATGTCATTGCTATTATAGTCAATTTGTTAACCTAGTCATATATTTTAAAGGAATGTGGTAATTCATTACGTAGTGGATATGTAGGGATGATAACAGGGTGGGTATGGGGCACGGTATGGATATTTTTGTTAACTTGTCCCTTGTTCATACCCGGTTAAAATGGGATCGAGTGGATACAGGACTAGGCGAGACGATCCCTACCCCATTAATTTTTTTTTTTTTTTTGCTTATATTTTTTTTAGATCTTTAGTTAGTGATTTTTTTTTTCAATTTGTTAAGAACAAATCATGTTTTCTTTAAAAATGATAATAAATCCTTTTTTTGTTTGATAAAAAAAAATTTTAATTTGAAATTAACTTTAAACGGGGCAATGACCATATTTTCCGTACTCGGTTTGGGGCAACGACGCCGTCTTGTTTACTCGATTATACGGGGAATAGGATGGGGTCACATGTATTGAGTTGAACGATTTATTTTTTAAGTTTGAATCTTATTGCCTTCTCAATTATGATAAAAAAAACATTACAAATTGAAGTCCTAACAATTTAAGCTGCAAAAAAAAATGACGAACAGGAAATAAAATCCCGTTTTAATTGTCTTCATTATCTTTAACCCAAATTCCTCAACTTACTCTACATTTGATCCCATTAGGCGAGAATCAAGAAAATTTTCTTCCAAAATAATTTGTAACTTCCCCAATCCTCTCGGTCATTCCTATACAAGGACCCAAAGGCAAATATTTAATGTATTTTTTATATTTTGTACCAAATTATCTATCTTGGAAAGAGTGATTTATTGAATTGCTAATATCTTGAAAGATTGAGTTGTGATGTTATTGGAAATTTAATTGTTTAATAATTCCTTTTTTTTTTATGGAGATAAATTTTTATCGTCTAATGAAATGCGGCAACCATGGTTGTCTTCGTCAAGAAAACTTTTAACATTCATAAATTATCTACAAGATAACTCCAATTTCGCACAAAGAAAAAGTAATTATTATCTCATAAGATGAAAAAGTAATTATCCTCTCATACGATCAAAGACTATTGAAATATAAAGCACAAATGAAGAATGAGCAGTCTGATGATCAGCAAAGAGAAAAACAAGCTGCTGAAACATGATGGTGGAGGGTAGAAGCGTCTATTCAGGAAAGATACACATGGAGGACATTTTGCTGTTGTAAATTCTGTTTCAATTTTTTGTTTTATTCCTCTGCCAATTCTGTTATCCCAATAGTGGTTATGGATTATTCCTATCTGCTGTATATATATATTGATGTAGATGAACGGGAAGCTGTGTAAAAACCATTCATTCAAAATATCAAATTCAGTTGGTTTATCACAGACTATTTTCCATAATCACCGAGCTTTTTCATATACATCTTCATCCCTATTTCTTATA
>CAIGRB010019266.1:0-11081 GCA_903798255.1 Fraxinus quadrangulata | reverse complement strand
TTATTATTATTATTATTATTGTTATATTAATCTAATATATTTTTCATTTTTTGGTTTCATGTTGATTCCAAATTTTGTTTGTTGTTTATTGAAGATTGTTTGATATACAAATTGACTATCCGGCACATTCAATCTAAACTTAATATTTTATTTTGGGGTAATTAGCACATAAATTCCTTATCTTTCATTATTATTGTGGAAAACGTTTTTACTATTCACTTTTTGGCTTTTTACTCTTATTTTTACATTTCATTGTGCAAAAAGGTCATTTTCATCTACGTTTTCAATTAAAATCTGTGAAATGCAAACGAGTCCCAAAAACGTTATTAAAAAAATTAGAAATTAAAAAAATTAATTTTCTTTAATTTTTCATTTATATAGGAGGGTTATTCGTCATTTTAAAGTTTTTTTTATTGAGAAATTGGATAAAAATGGATAGAAATGATGGTTTGTGCAATTAAATGTGTAATTAGAAGTGAAAATGCTAAAAACGAAAGGCATGGACGTCCTTCACAATAATAGTGAAATGTATGGATGTTATGTGTTAATTACCTTTTAATAATTTATTTATGACTCGTTTGCATTTTTTTTTTTAAATTAGGACTTTGGTTACAATTAGTTATTTCTTTTTCTTTTATTTAAATAGAAGAGTATATTCATCATTTCACAACTTTTAATTGAAAAAATGGATGAAAATGCCTTTTTGCGCAATGAAAGGTGAAGACAAGGGCGAAAATGGCAAAAAATGAAAGGTATTGACGTTTTTCATAATAATAGTGAAAGGTAACGACGTTATGTGCTAATTACTCTTTATTTTATTTTCGTCATACATGACGAAATCCTCTTCCAAGTCCTAGCTCCATGTCTGACCAAAATTTTGATGAATCGCTATTATCTGCTGAAATTCACCAACAAGATGAAAATCTGGATGATAACCTGCACAAAGACATAATTATTCATCAAGAATATTTAGAGTTTCAGCTGTTTTGATACACTCTGATCTGAATGGCGAATTCCTTGATCTTTTCCTCCCTGATGTTCCAGCCAGTGCCTAAATTCAGATAATGAATACTCTGCTCAGAAGCCCTCCACAATCGAATCTGACCATTAGCTTATTTTTGGCAATCAATTCTAGTTAAAATCCAATCCTTACAATGATTTTTTACAATCTCCACGTTTAGTTTTCTTAAAAAAATGATCTTTATTAATGAAGCCACCATTCTTTCCTCAGCATAGCCTTCTATTAAAATGAGTACATTTTACAAGAGGAAATATTATAAAGAGGAAATATTAAAGTGAAGCCACCATTCTTTCATCAGCATAGCCTTCTATTAAAATGAGTACATTTTACAAGCGGAAATATTATAAACTCCTTCAGTCAAATATGCTCATGGAGAAAACTTTCAGATGATTTTTTTATTATTTTTTTCATAACAAAACCCCAAAGATACCAAATTAAATAATCAGAAAAGCCTCCGAAACAAAAAGTGCCATATGATTAGCAAGCCAAATCAAATTGTTCATTCACTGTTGGGGGAACTTTAGAAACAATTACAGGGTATTTTAAAGAAATCCATTGTACTGCTATTGTGCATCAGCTTAACTCCATAAAACATACCCTTAAAGTTCCTGTTTATCACTTTTTAAAGACCCGTCTGTGTTCAATTTTAACCATCCTCCAAGTGGATTCATCCATTAGACTACTTGCATTCAAATTTGATTTCGTTACAACGTTGTTTAATTCATTGACGAACCTAGCCCCCCGTTAAATTTGAAACCAAAAATTCAATTCTTTATATAACTCTACAGGCATTCATCTTTATCCCATTATGTTTAGTATTGTTCCTCTCTAACCATACAAAACCATTAGACCAACACATGTAAAATAATTAGAATGTTAACTTGTGAATAAGAGGCTGCTTGAATTCTCCAGTGCTATTGGAAGAGTAACCTGGGATTCAGAAACCTACTGACATCCAAAACGGCACTGCTGCACTTGACGCCATTTATGCTTCTTGTTGCTAGTAACAGCGACAATGAGGTCCGGCAATGAGATTGGTGATAGAAGGAGAGTAGTGGTAACGGGAGGCAGAGACCAGATTTTGTAGGGGTAATGGCAGATGTGTTGGGTTTTTGATACCAAATAAATCTCGAGCGATGATGTTAAACCGATATTGGATAATTTATATCGACACCTTAGTGATAGCTCGACCGAAAATACTTTGGGGCCACTAGAAGCAACTTAATTGAATTAATGTTGTTCGTGGCCCAACACTCGTGGATGGCCAAAGTTATTGAGTTGGATGGTGATACTAGTTGGCCCATTTATTCTTAACATTAGCCTTTTTTGTTGGAGGCCTAATACTTTGGTTATATGAACCACTTGACCTAGCCCATATAAGTGACGAATGTGACTTTGGCTCTATATATGCTCCCTTTTTTGTCTACATCCGTGTGGTGGGTGTATGTGTGTGCAATAGAGGAGAAATGGTGAGGTAGCCGTTCTTGGTGGTTCGTTTGAGTGTTCAACCATTGCAGCTCTTTTTCTTCCTCCCTTTGTGATATTGCTACCACCACCTTCCTCCTTTGTGGGGGGTGAAAACTTGTGGCAACCGGAGTGTTAAAGTTGTGGGTCGAGCCTCCTCGGTTGGTATTTGTTTGGTTGATTAAACTGAGCCCGAATCAAGATTTCTCAAAGATTTCCGCGACAAGAGGCATGAATGTGAATTCAGCCCTTGTTTGAGCTCCATTTTTTTCCATCAAAATGTATTTTAGAATAGTTATTTGACCTCATTTTAACCACATATTATTCTATAAAATAATATTACATGCAAATCCAAAACATTTCTTTATTTTTCAACCACGCATTCTCCATCATAACATTATTACAAAATGTATTTCTTTGAAAAAATGGGCCTTAAACCAGCCCTCAATCGTAGATGGTAACGAAAGAGGCGGGAATGTGAATTCGATTTTAGATTTCCATTTTCTTTATTAATAGGTTTGGATCCGGCTACAACTATATTTGGGGGTTTTTTTAATCACTTTTGTTTTTCTTGCGAGATCCAATATAGCTTATTCAGAATCCGGGTGTTTTTTAAAAATAATTCCAATAATTTTTTTAAACCACTTTTGTTTTTTCTTTGCAGATAATGACTTCTCGAACAAGAATTGCAAAGAAAAATAGAGTTTTTACTGCATCCCAAGAGCAACCTTCAGAAGTTGCCTCGTCAAAGGCATGCAAAGGTGCATCATCCCGACAACTACTCGAGCTAATATAACTGCCTCATTGTCACATACTACAAATCTTCAAGTTCCTACTCTATTACCTTAGCCTGCCCCATTATGTCAACCTCAAGCTCCATCTCAACTTAATTCATCACATGAGACCATTCTCAATTCAAATGGTAATAATTTATCTTTATATTTACGATCTAAAATCATCCTAATGTATACATTTAATTGATAGAATCTAATTTTCTGTTTATATATCCACATCCTTTGAGTAATTTATTTTATAGAGTCCCATTCTTTAAAGAGGAAGGGACGTGGTCCTACGAAAGGCAAGGGCGCTAATGATATCATCAGTGCAGTTTCTAAAAAATTGGGAAGAGCTATTGAAAATCAGCAAGCACGTTTGGCTAGTGAGTGTGGCTATGTCACTCGACTATTTACTCCACTCCATTACAAAAGGTGGATCGACATATTCAATGAAGAAAATAATAAATTATATGATCGAGTTTTGGTAAGTAAAAAACAATTCACTTTTTACGAAATTTTGTTGAATAGTTATTAGTTTCCCATGTTTTTATAAATGATTTATTTAGATATATACGCTTTTATTTTTGTTGAATAGTTATTAATGTGTGAACGATACTCTAGCGATAGGATATCTTGATTATAGATGTAGACTCAAAGAGAGATATTTCAATGGAAAACATTGGATGATACAATAAAAAACTGCCCAACTGACGTAAAACAAGTTGATGGGACCGATTGTGTCAATATTGGTCTACAAGTAAATTTCGGGCAACTTTTATTATAAATATTGATACTTACAAATATTAAGAATAACATAATTTAACTATAGTATTCTCATAGCACAAGCCCATCTATAAAAGTCTAAGTTGGACTACTGAGATAAGACTGGCCCCACAGCCACCATAATCTCAAAGGACACAATAATTACACATTCTTTTCCATACTACTAAGCCAGCCAATTAACCAATCAACGAAGTCAACGAAGGACACCTGGCAAGTATGGCGTCAACACCTCACTTCTCCACCAATTAGCCCCAAGAGCTCCTTATCCGATGTTAGATCCTTAATTTCTGATAGTGCAACAGGGCCAACATCTTGATGATCTGACGGCAACCGACCTTGACGGCCAATCAGAGACAAGATCCCTGGCACGCCTCCTAAGCTCAGTACTATAACTGATTTGGTTGACAAGACCTGAGTTGACCAATGGAAAGCTCATCTCCCCTATAAATAGAGACTAATGGTCCCCCCTTCTCGAGGAAGGAGAAAAAGAAGGATAGCTTACTTCACAATCCTGAAACAAACACTGTCATTGATTATCTCTTACTTCAGAAGTGATCAAATACTTGCATTAGGGAGTTTATATTAAAGTTGGCCCAAGAATTATACTTACAATTTTTGAAGTCAATAGTTTGGCGCTAGAAGGATGGCCCCCTATTATATAAAAAGCCTTTTTTCCCCACAAGATCCAAAGAAAAATCAATCCACGATAAAATATCATCATGAACCATAGTTCGACATCTAGGAATCAATTCCACACTTATCTTAATAAAACCAATGCCCCCACAAGACTTTCGGAGAGGACAAGGTCAAACTAAAGCCGGTGATTCCCAAATCATCGTCTTGAGGGAGGCCCTTGAAAGGCTGACCAGCGTAGTCAATATATTGGAATAAAGAAGGAGTTAGATGACCTCCCACCAGGAGAGCCTTCCATTTTACAAAGGAATAATCTTCCAAAAGCTAAACTAAGAGGTCAAAAGTCTTACCCAACAATGGAACAAGTCACTAGGAAAGTTGGTAGTGTGTTTGATAGATTAGGCTCTCAACATTCATTGACACCCCGAGGTGAACACGCTGAGCTCAATCCGAAATGCCCACCGAAATGGGTAGAACCTGAAATGAGCGCTTTGAAAAAGCGTATTGCTGATCTGGAAGCTAAAATTAATGGAATTGTTGAGGAATATCTTACTAAACTCCACTTCCCCTTTACATAAGACATTTTCGCCAAACAGTTACCTGAAAAATTATAACTACTATAAGTAACTGGGTATGAAGGAGAAGGAGATCCTCTCAGCCACTTAGAAAAGTACACTTCTTAGATGAAACTGTAGGGAGCAAGTGATGCCATCATGTGCCTCGCTTTTCCATTGACATTAGGATATTTAGGAAGATTCATCAAAGTTTTATAAAAAAATTAGACCAGCTTCGCTATGGCATTCGTAGCTGAGTTCATGGGCTCCAAGGCTAGGACTATGCCTAAAGAATGTTTGGTAAGCATCATACAAGGGAAAAGCGATTCGCTTAAAAGTTACCTCAAGATATTCAATAAACAATCCATAGAGGTTGAGAAAATCTTTGATGATGACACCCTTATGGCAGTCTTTTCTGGGCTAAGGCCTAGAACATAGTTCTGGTGGTCCATACGTGATGACGGGCCCCAAACATACCATAAATTCCTTAATCGAGCTGAGAGGTATATTGGTGCGAAGGAAGCGACCTCAAATTAGGAAGAAGCTAAAGCAGAATCCCATACCTTAGGCCAAGGAAAGGAGAAAAGACCGAACAAAGGATCCACCTATGAGTAAAGGAAAGATAGGACAGATAGAGACCGATCTAAACTTTATCTGAAGAGGTTTCATGAGTATCACCCATTGAATACTACTTTGGAATAAGCTTTTACACAAGCAAGAGATAAAGAGGCGTTCCACAGACCCCCATCCTAAAAAAAAGATCTGATTCCGACGAACTAGAGCAAGTACTGTCAGTACCATAGGTCGACTTGCCATAACACAGATGATTGCAGGGACTTGAAAGAAAAAGTAGAGTACTTAATTCAACAAGGTCATCTATGAGAATTTATGGCCAAGCCCGGACAGACAAGCCAAACTCGTCCCTAACTACCTTACCAACAAGGGGATGGCCAACAACAACCTCAGCAAGTCGTTCCAACTCAGAATCTCCCTCCTCGAGTTGAGATCAAAATCTTGATAGGTGGCAATCAATGCATCGAAGGGTTCAGGAGGAAAAGACGTAGATTAGCTAGGAACGCACGCATCTAGCAAAATTATGAGGTAGGACAACCCATGTCTAACCCTGATGCTACATCATACCTAAAATGGTTTGGATTTTCAGAAAAAAGATTCTCAAGGAATTCTACAAAGCCAAAGCAACGCTTTGGTGATAACCATGTTAGTTGCAGGAATACAAATATGCCAAACTCTTATAAATAATGGGAGGTCAGTCAATATGTTATTTCCTAAACTTTGAAGCATATGTGGATCCAAGAACGGTATCTCCATCCATACTCCAGGAGATTGCAAGGATTCTCTTGAGATCCAATCGAAACTCGAAGCCAAATTGTCATGATTGTGGAGCTAGGTGAGGCTCTCTACTAAAAGAGAACCATATCGGATTTTATAGTTGACAATCTACCTTCCAGCTACAACACCATATTAGGTAGACCCATATTTCAGGAATTGAAGGCAACCACTTTGATCTACCATTACCGTATGATGTTTTCCACTCCCAATGGAGTCAGAGTAGTACGTGGGGATCAAGTTGAAGCTAGAGCATGCAACATTGATCTACCTAGACCACATATTCGAATGTTGAGGGAAGATCAGAGTATTCAAGCTAGGGAGGCAAAGTTGAAAAGACCTATAGTAGCTGACCTCAAGGAGATCGATATTACTGAAAAATATCGCAAAGGCTTAATGGACAACCATGCTAAGGGAAGACCCCCATCCTTATCCTGGAGTCCTAGTGATCTCAATACCCATAGCTAGAGTCACCATCCCCAAGGTCTTGGTTGACACTGGGAGTGTCTTTAACATATTTTATACCAACACATTGAAATGGATGGGAATCTCACTACATTTCTTATGACCATATTCAAATATGGTTTTAAGACTAAATGGAGCTCTCACCAAGGAAAAAGGGCTGATTAATCTCAAGTCAAAGTCGAAAAAAACCATGCCAAGCTAAATTGAACGTCAAGTTCGTGGTGTTTGATTCCACTTCACCTTATGATGCTATTATGGGGCAGCTCCTATTGTTCAACCTTAGGGCAACCGTATCCATGTACCACTACTTACTTAAGTTTTCTACACCTCATGGTGTAGGTGAGATCACGAAAAATAAAGAGATTGTTGAGGAATGTCGATAAAGATTTACCCAGTTAGGAAAGGTACACACACTTCTCTAGGTGTGTATATAGTATACATCACCGGATTAGATCTCAACTCACTAGACCCATGCTTAAACATTAAAGGTGGGAAACATGTAGAAAAACTAGATAAAGTATTAGTCAGTCAAAATGACCAACAAAGAGAACTCAACATAGGCCAAGAACTCCAGCCACCAATCAGAAAACAAATAGTAGAGTTCCTCCGACAGAATCATGATGTCTTTGCTTGTAATCATGAGGACATGGAGGGAATTGACCCCAGAGTTGCCCGCCACAGGCTAAATGTGGATCATTTGGTTCAACCAAAGTAGCAATGACATCGTCCCTTAAATTCAGAAAGGTATGAGGCCTCGAACAAAGAAATGCAAAAGCTACTATACAATAGGTTCATCCGTGAAGCCAAATAACCTAAGTAGGTGGCCAACCCTGTACTTGTAAAGAAAAATAATGGAGACTGGAGAGTACGCACAAACATTACCGATCTCAATAAAGAGTGTTCGAAGGATAGCTTCTCTCTACCAAGGATAGATTAGATGGTCAATGCCATGGCAGAACATGAGTTACTCAACTTTATAGATATAATCAAATCTCTATGTATGAGCCAAAACAGGAGCACGCCTCGTTTATCACTAATCAAGGCCTCTACTATTACAAGATGATGTCTTTTGGCCTCAAGAACGCCGGAACCACGTACCAACGTCTTGTGAACTCCATGTTTAACAAACAAGTCGATAAAACCATGGAAATGTATGTTGATGACATTCTAGTAAAAAGTTTGAATGCCAGGGACCATCAGCAACACCTTGCTGAGATGTTCAAGATCTTTAAAAATTAAAAGATCAAACAAAACCAGCACAATTGCGCCTTTGGTGTGAGCTCCAGAAAGTTCTTAGGCCATTTGGTAAATCATCGAGGGATCGAAGAAAACCCAAAAAAGATACGAGCCATCATCAAAATAAAAGCATTGGCGATCTAAAGAGGTTCAAAGCCTAACTAGAAGAATAGCTGCCCTCAGCCGTTTCATGTCAAAATTGATGGATCGGTGCAAACCATTTTTTGATATATTGCAGAGAGGGAAAATGTTCAAATGGACCATCGAATGTCACATTTCATTTGATGAACTAAAAAAAAGTTAGCTAAACCACCAGACCTCTCAAAACCCAAAGTAGGTGAAACTTTAGTGTTGTACCTTGTCGTGTCTGAACATGCAATGCGTGTTGTCCTAGCTAGGGAAGAGAAGGGATACAGCATATCATTTATTATGTTAGCAAAGCTCTCCACGAAGCTGAGCCTCGCTCTTATCTCTAGAGAAATTGGCCTGCCGTTATCATGGCAGCTAGGAAATTTAGACCATGCTTCCTAGAACTTCCCATCGAGATTTTAATTAATAATCCATTGAAGCAAACCTTGCAGAAACCTGATACCTCAAGTCAGATGGTCAAATAGGCTATGGAGCTCAGATAGTTTAACATAAAATACAAGCCTCGTACTTCCATAAAAGGTCAGGCTCTTACTGACTTTGTTGCGGAGTTCAGCGTTGAGCTATTGGAAGAATTCCCACGAGCTCTTCGTGGAATGTTCCTTCACTGAAGCTCGGTTAGGAGTAGGAGTGGTCTTGATCAGTCTCGATCGAGACCTATTTTGTGAAGCACTGTCCTTTGACTTCAAGGCCTCAAACAATAAAGCTGAGTACGAAGCATTGATAATCAGAGTAAGGATGGCCAAAGAGTTAAAAATCTCTAGCTTAGTAGTTTATAGTAACTTACAATTGGTAGTCAACCAAATCAATGAGACTTACTAAGAAAGGAAAGAAAGGATGAGCAGCTATCTTCAAGTTGTTAAAAAAGAATTCGAAAATTTTTAAACCGTCCAAGTCAAACAAATTCCCCAAACACAAAACAGTCACGCTGTCGCTTTAGCTCAGTTTGCCATAAGCGATGGAATAGAAGAGTATGATAGTATTCCTGTAGGAAGAATTTCTTACCCTGCTATCGAAAAAGGAAAAGCAATATCCATGATGGTAGACCCCAAGCCTACCTAGTGGATGAAATTACCTCCTACCTAAGCATTGGGGTATGTCCTAAAGATCCCATTGAAGGGAGAAGACTTTGATGAGATCGACAAGGTACACCTTAATCGACAATATTCCCTACAAGCGAGGGTATTCGACCCCTTCACTAAGGTGTCTAAATGAAGATGAAACACTTTATGCTTTACAGGAGGTGCATGAAGGGATATGAGAAAATCATTTTGATGGACAATCCTTGGCCTATAAAATCATATGTCAAGGATACTTTGGCCCATAATAAAATGAGATGCCTCAGTATTTGTAAGGAAGAGTGACAAATGTCAACGCCTTACTCATATCATCAAAGCCACACAAGATGAGCTCAGTTTTGTGATTACTCCTTGGCCATTTTCCAATTGGGGGTCGATCTAATTGGCTCCATGCCCACAAAAAAGGGTGGAACCAAGAACGTAATCATTACCGAGCGAAAGACCACTGAGTTCATATGGAAATTCATCATGTGTAGGTTTGGAATAAATTATTCCATTGTGACGGATAACAGAAAACAATTCGACAATGCTCGTCTCATAAATGTTTGCAAATGACTTGGTGTCAAAAAGTATTTCTCCACGCCGAACCATTTACAAGCTAATAGTCAAGTCGAGGTAATCATTAAAATCATCAAACATACACTATAGGCAAAGCTTGATGCTTTTAAGGGAGGATGGGATGATGAACTCCCCAATGTTCTATGGTCTTACCGCACTACGTCTAGGACTAGTACCAGAGAAACCCCTTTTTTCTCTAGATTTTGGGGTAGAAGTTGTGATCCCATTGAAGATAGGGATTCCTTCTTTCTGAAAAACAACATATAACGAGGCTAAAAATGAAAATGTAACGCCCCAACCCGCATGGACGGATCGTCACTCGAACAATTGTACCTTAGCTTTAGACTTTGAAATTATCTAACATAATAAATTAATTAACTACCCTTTTAACGGAAAATGTAAACATTAAGTTTAAAATTTTCTTTATGAATTCTTTTTTCACATGCAATTTAGTATATATATAAAAAAAATCTACCAATGAATTTCTCATGAAAAAAAATCTACTTTTAGATAATAACTTAATATTAGCATAATTCCAAAAGCATTTATAAAAGAAGAAAAAAGTCGAGCAAATCCATGCATATGCCTATTTTATTACGTGAACAATAGCAAGGACACATTTACCCAATAATTAAAAGTTTTAATAGTCTCCCTTGCATGAGCTACTTTAAGAAGTAAGGAGAATAATCTGTTTTGACTTCCCATTTTCGCGTGGTATGTTTTAAAATAACCTCGTTTACATAGTTATATGTCGGAATTTCATGAAACTTCAAGGAAAATATAGGAAATTTCTCATTGTATAACAAATCCAAAATTCGGCTTTCATCGGCAACATATGAGGTGCTAAAATATTTTCCAAAATCCCGCTAACTATAACTAAGACGAGGCTTTTTTTTCATCTCATATGGTAAGTGACAAAATAAATTCATTTGCATAGCTATCGACCTCGAAACTATATGAAATCTAAATTTTAGGTAGGAAACTCCTTACAATATGACATATACTAGAATATGCTTCC
>CAIGRB010019262.1:0-15072 GCA_903798255.1 Fraxinus quadrangulata | reverse complement strand
TATATATATACATGTCACGACTTGTATAGAAATCAACAAGATTCGTACATCTTGGGAGCTTTAGATTTCAATTGAGTGCATTGAGATCTTGAAAATACAATTGCTATTGATTATATTGAATTTCTCCTCCTCTGTCCATGATTTTTTTTCCCATATTGAGTTTTCACGTAAATTTTAGAGTTTATTTTCTTCTTATTTATTTCATTATCGTCATTATCTTGCGATTCAAATTCATAACAAGTTTGATAAAACTTGACATTTACTTGGGAAAACCAGGGTTAAAGTAAAATGTAATCTTTATTTTTACAAAAAGGACCATGACACAATTATGCCGTAGAAAAAGTATCGATCTTACGAGGCACAAAAATAATACATGAAATGTATGATGCACAAAGAAAAAGATTTTTTTAAATCAAATGGCCACTTTATTCCCTCACGAAAAGGAATAAAGCGACAGATGCCACTGCTAACTTGAAGAGAAAGTAGCAACCTCTCTTGTAAGTTCTTGTCTTCACAAAAGGCACGATGTCTCTCGGTCAAGTGAACCATATGCGAAGCTCTCAATGGTAGAACCATCCTCTATTATACTTTTAACAAAAAAAATAAAATAAAATGAATTTCACTGAGTATTTAATTGGGTTGAACTCAATGCACAAAGAGTCCAATAGAAAAGTCCAAAATTATGAACTTATGGCTTGTTTGGTAAAGAAAAAAGCTAAAATCTTGTCTATTGTAGTGTCTTGTCCAACATTGTGTACCAAACACGATCTTAAATAATCTGATGATCATCTATATGAGTTTTGTTACTTTACATATTGATTGACAGATGAACAAATAAAAGAAAAAACAGTTTGACAGACATTGTTTTTTCTATCTTTCTTTCTTCCTTTGTTTTTTTTTTTTTTATTCGTTTGTGTCAATGTATCTGTCAAATGCATGTACAACTGTACAAGCAGCACAACCCTCATCTATATAGCCTTTAAATTTATGCACAACTATGGCAATCATGTTTCAAGTTTCCAGTTGCATTATCTTTCTCAAATAATTCACTAAATACCAATAGTGAAATATAAGCTCAAAACTCGTCATCAATGGAAATTGTTAATATGTGTCTCTACAATAAATTAAACTCGAATTATATCATCGATTTGGATCGAAATGTAACGTAAGTTCACAATGATAAAAAGAAAATAAATGAAAATGAAAAAGAATGAAATAAAAATAAATTGAACTTCAGTTTCTGCATCAATGTTACCAGAGCAACTATATTTCATATAATTTTTGCTTGGCGTGACGTACTATGTTTCCTAGAGAATAATACATACCACAGGACCAACGAGAAGGCTAGAACTAAACCACAAATATAGAGCGACAGACTCACAACTCGTTTTCTGCAAACAGCTGTGCCTCGTCTTTTAGCTTGTTGTAAGAGTGGAATATACAGTTTTAAAACATAAACTCCCACTAAAATAAAAATTATAATGTAAAAGTACAAGCAAAAATGTTACCTGTAAAATTATATATAGCGTGCGTTTGGGAGCCATTTTGAAGCAAAATTTTAGCCAAAATTAAGCAGTTATACAGTGTTTTGTTAGGGGGGAAGCCGTTATTTTTTTACTAAATTGAGTGAAATTATCAATGTGTGCCCTCCACATAATATTCATTCTCCTTTAAAACATAGCAAATTCGATAATTTGCGTTATGTGCGGTCAATACTTACTGCAAACCCCACCTACGGTAAAAAAATACTTCTTCCGTTCCATTTATATAGGTTATTTTCACAAGGATTAATAAATTTTATTTAATTTTATTAGAAAAACATTTTTTGCCAAAAACTTTCTTAGTTTACTCATATTTAATTATCAGTAACTAATAGTAAATTATAATTGAAAGTATTAACTAAATAAATGTACATTAATAAACAAACAAAACAAAACATTCACAATAAAGAAACAAACCTATATAATTAAAGGAGTATTAAAATGTGGCCAAAATGAATCCGAGACACACATAATATGGTATCCAGCTCGAACTTTGTAAAATCACTTTGCAGCATACCTGATAAATGAGAATTATGAAACCGTAAAAACAGAAAATCTCACTTTTAGTGCAGGTGGTTCCCCGACGTTGTAGCCCATGGGAATACTGTACTCCGGCTCTGGTTTTTTCAGATTCGTCAGCTCTCTCTTGAGTTCAAATTAGACCTATCTTTGTCAAGTCAGTTCCCAAGCAAGTGAGGTCAAAACTGAAATTTCATTTTAATAATTTTTAACAAACCAAGCATCCCAAATTGATCAGACAAAATTTTCAGTTCCTTATCCTTGCCCATGAACTCATTCATGAAGTACGATTAAGATGGCTGAGGTTGTTAATTTATACTTCTGAATAAGATGATCATAAGATCCAATATCAGATTTGTTTTTGACAAATCCAATCATGTGCAACTTACGTGTAGAAAATTTTGTAACTCAAAGTACGCTGAAAAATGTCATATAGAAGCTTAACCTGTTGTGAGGCGTTGAGAATTATAAACCACAATTCTATCCCACCAAGAGCAATCAATTTATAGAAAGAAAAAAACAATCAAGAACCCGTAAGATTTATAGAGGTTCGCCTCAATGTGAGACTATATCCTCTCCCACTACTGCAGTAATTTACTATGATGAAAAAAAGTTTACTAAAGAAAAATCAATCCTATTTCCTCTTACCTCTCTTTCGCTCTATCTGATGATAATACATAAAGTCTAAGGACTGCTTCGTATTTATAAGATAAATTACGGTAAAAACAAATTTTACAATGACTCGTATTCCTTCATAGAATTTTACAATACGAATTCTGAAACAATCCTTAAGGCTCAATAATAATTAAACTTCACAACTTAACATAAAGAGATACACAGATTTTGCACAAATTTAGTTTTCAACATGCCCCTTCACGTACAGGGCACTGCACAATTTTCGTAAAAAGACAACATTGAGTCTAGCACCTAGGTCTTTTGATTGATACAATACTGAATCACTTTATCTAAAAGTATAAGATGGAAATATATATTTTATATAAATTTTGTCTTGAACAAAGTAAATGAACTTAATAAGGTTGGAAATCCTTAACCTTTTAGCGGTTGGATTAAGCATAAATATTAAATCATGAAAAAAAAAAAATATATATATACCAATAGAACTATAGAGAGAGCATTGTGGAAGAGGTGATGACTCCTCAAAACCATGAAAATGAAGATCTCGAGCTATGAAACTCAACTTGATGAAGCACGATACTATTGCTGAGTATGATGAGTTGGATATGTGTCCATAGTTGAATCCAGAAGACTTTTATGTCTAGATGTTTAACACAGATAATTAGTAATATTCAAATATTCATGGGCCATAGATCTGTTTATTTTGGTATGAATTTGAGAAAAACCCTGGGATTAAGATTGTCTGTCATATATCAAAGAAAGACAGTAAGTTAGTCCATTATATGGTGCTCTAACGAGAACGATTTTGCTCTTCCGACCAAGCACTGATAGTAACACTGTTATAATTTGATGGTGAAATTAGAAAAGATAAAAATCACATAACTTCCATTACAATAGTATAAACACTAATTATACAGATCATTTTTGCATTAAATCATTATCTTAAACAAACTTATAACATGACATGAGATTTCGATGAAAACATTGCCACAAGAAAATAACCAATAAAGCTCTTCAAGACTCCAACTGAAGTATTTTATAACTAAAAAAACCCTAAAAACCAAAAATCTTTACAGATAAAGAGAACACCAATTCAAAACCAGTAAATGAAGGCAAAAAAAGAGCAAGAAACAAAGATACAAACAGCATATTACTTTTATATAAACTGATAAAAGGAGTAAATATCTTTTTTATATCTGTGTATATATGTATGTGATGAGTTGAATCCATGAGAACTCAATGCATGTTCAGAAGAGAGAGAGAGAAGAGGCGCCCCTCGGGAGGGTGGTGTATTGATAGAAACCTTCTGCTAGGTGACCAAATGGTTTCCTACCGTGTGGTTATATAGTTCTTACAATTATTGTTACAGTATATTAATATTTGACCAAATTAAATTAAGTTTTGCTCTGTGATTTTTTGCGTGTACACATAATCTTAAACAAATTCATTTAATCAAACAAATCTTGTAGTTTCATGAATGATGAAAAGCAATTAGGGAAGTTGACTTTATATAAATTTAGTCTGCGTATAATTTTAATCTTCATAACGTGCAAGGCCCGTGCACAATTTTTGTAACTTTATAACGTGCAGGGCATGTGCACAATTTTATAGAAGTATAGTGGTGAATCTGGAACCTTAATCTTTTGCTTGATAGTGTATTGAAATACTAAATCAAAAGCTGTTATGTATTTAATCTACAACAATGTTAATAAATTTATCAAGGTTAGGAAATCCTCAACTTTCATGCGGTCACATGAAGTATACAACAAGACAAAAACAATAATTAAGGAACAAATTCAATTGAACTTAGAGAGAGAATAGTTGAAGTTGGGTGACAATATCTTAGAACCATGAAAATGAAGATCTCGATTGCCCAAGTTGATACAGGAAACCTCACTTAATGAAGCACGATACTAATGCTGAGGATGATGAGTTGAATATGTGTCTCCGTGGTTAAATCGTGAAGATATTCTAATCAAGATGTTAAAAATAGAATATAAAGATGTTGGAATTTGGTTTAAGAATTGAAATTTTGGTTAAGTATAAACCTTGAAAAGTGACTTTGTGTCAACTTCGATCAAATATTCAGATTTGATCCAATAGTCAAATTATGAAAGTAAATAGTTTAACTTATTCTACTTGTCGAGTAGATCGTAGTAGTATATTTGAAAATTAAAAATCAATTTCGAACGAATGTGAAATTACGGTCCAAAGTTTGAAGGAAAAATCGAAATTCAGCATGTGGGCCGCAGCTTGAACGGTAGACCAGCGCCAAGGGAGTGATAGCTTACCGCATTGCACCATGGAGTGCCACATGTGCAGAGGTTAGCGACGAAATGGGTTGTGTCCCTTCATGAAAAATGCTGAGTTTTGGAGCGTGTCTCTCCAACTACACACTTCACTATCTATATAAAGGATCTCTAGGATGTTTATTATTCATTCCATTCCATATTTACACTTTAATTTTGCTTTAAAATACTTTGTAAAAGAGATTCCATTTTGCATCAAAGTCATGATTATGGTAGAGAGGGAACTCCACTCGAGTTCATTGGTCTAAACCATTTGGAATGCTTCTATGGTTAGACGTGGTCATTGTATCTTAAGAGATGATTATCAAAAAAGCCGTTAGTATCGATACGAGGCAAATTCATCTTAAGAAAAGAGTGTTTCACTTGCCTCGACTAATCTTACACTTGCATCTCCTCTTTCTTTTTTCAAAATTCTTTACATTGTATTTGATTTCAGAAGTATTAATTTTCTTATTGTTATATGAAAGGTTTTAAATTGAAAAAAGAAATGGCTTTCATTGAAGTATGGAAAGGCAAAAATTAGCCTACGTATATATACTCGATTTCATAAGTCAATTCTATATTAAATCTCATGCTTATATAGAAGATATGTTGAATAATATATATGGATGCACATATTATCGGTAATATGTTTAAGGATATCTATAAAATCGATGTAAAATTTTCAACAATCTTAAGATGAATTATTACTGTTCATATTGTATTTTATTTGCAATAGTTGAATGAATAAAAATCATAAGACAAATTTAGTTTGGCTGTGAATTTTTGGTAGAGATCATTTTACTTCACTATTTTGTATTCTGTAAATGGTTGAAAGTTACACGATTTAAATATGATAAAACTTATTTACAGATATTTGGCACATGGAATATATAAAAAAAACAAAAAAGTATGTGAAAGTGTGTGATTTTCGCGAGGACACATGTTTACTCAATGATATATATTTAAATGAGTGGTAATATATATTTGATAGTTTCAATGAATGATCACAAGCCTCATGATAGAACAGTGAAATGGTGCCTATTAATAAATGAATTTGTGCATACGGTTTTGCATTGAATCAGTTCATACATCTGTTGATTTTTCCTATTAAAGGTACATGTGCAAATGGGAGGAAAAGATGGAATTTTGTATCTCTTTTGAACCATAATTGTTCGGTTTCTTATTCTAAATTAGTTTAATGGGTGCCTATTTAACTCAAAAAGGTGCAAGATTCTAAAAAGACATTCATTTGTGAAGGATAAAAACTAAGGTCTGCATAAATTGTGTAATTCTTCTTAGAAAGAAAATTGTTCTTACAAGAGAATACAAATTGAGACAGTTGAAATCTTTGAATAAACAAACCTCAAACGGTTAAATGTGGATTGCCGAGGGGAGGCCAATTATTTTCAAAGATAGTTCAAAATAATATTGAATTATTATTTGTGCACATATGCGAATTGATATTGAAATGAGCAATGAAATTCAATACTTGAAACGGTCTATCGAACTAATTTGAATAGTTCAAGGTTTATGTCAAATCAATGGCCTTACCATTTGGTTTTGGTTGATCGATGAAGATGCCTAATTTTCATTGATAGACAACAAAACAATAGTGATTGTTTGTATTGTTGTCCAAAAATTATGAGGTTACTGTTTGTTTTAATAGATTGGTCTATCATGAATGTGCATACCTTCGTGTTTACCTAAAATCTATAAGATTTATTGAACGAAGGAAGATAAGTTATTACACTACATTATTAATGTACCCTAAAGTTTTGAGGGTAGCATTTCACTGTATTATTGCATATGATGAATACGGTCATATCTAGATGCCCAATTAAAATGGGATCAATGACGATACCAAATGAGATCGAAATATCTCTAAATAAGGAAGTGAATGGACTTCCACAAGACATTGACATATGTTGACAATAAATGGAATAAACTTATATAATGGATGTATAAAGGTTTGGAATAAGCAAATATGTTGTTTTGGATTTCTGATTTTGTAACAAAAATAAATACAGTAGAGATGCCAATTTTTTATTGAAAGTATATGAACTTTCAGTATTCATTTTGTCGAAATTTTGTATCGAAAATTGGTTCTGTCTAATTTTAATTAATTATTTAAGTGAAAATCATTCTTTGGTAATGAGAATTAAGCCACTTAATTATTTGGAATTATTGGAAAATTATGTAGAATATTATAGAATATTCTAGGACCACTTTAGATGAAAATGTGTATCTTTTCATATGAAAGATAATGATTTTTGGTATAATTATTTTTCAATGGGCATGTCTATTCATAGAGATTAATTGCAAGAGGTGTGTCCTTTTGTAGGATTGTGTCTTCTGAGACACAACTTTTCAACTTATGTTTGATTTATTCATTCAAATCTGAATTCAGTGAAGAAGGTAAATAGGTACCTTATTATTTGACATGAAATAATATTTTCTTGTGAAATGTCATAAATTTGATAAGTTGCATACGTTTGGAGAAATTACAATTTTTATGAATCAAGATGCCTAGCTCTCTTTATTGTTGTACTGTATTACACTAAAATGTGTATAGTTATGTGCAATTAATACAATTTCTTAACGTCAATCGTTGAACCAATGACGTTGGTATATGCTTTGAAAGCATTGTTGGTTCATGTGATGACCTTGATCTAAATTGTGTGATCAAAATTAAGGAGAGTTTGATTGAAGTACAAAAGTGTGAATGGACGACAACTAAATTAAAGTACTTAGACTTTCACGTAGCATTATCTTTTTGATGGATGAATTGGATTTTGAAAGAGTTAATGAACTATAAGTTCAAGTATAAACCAATAATGTGGGAGATTAAACATTAATACTTGCGAACTTGTTTGAAAAATTCAAAACTTGTGGATGTAACATTACTAGATTGCATATGTATTCCTAATGAAGGAATTGTGGGGGTAACTTAGTTCAAAAGTTACATTTTCTTATACATTATAGTCATAGAAGAATGTATGTGAAGTGAAAAGGTAGAGAGCCCTTATATAATTTATATATGTATTCCTAATTAAGGAATTGTAGGGATAATTTATTCTACAAGTTAAATTCTCTATACCTTATAAATCATAGAAGAATGTTTATGAAGTGAAAAGGTAAAAAGCCCTTATACTATTTTAGAAGTTTAAGGATGGTTCAGAATGTGATGTACACTGAGTGTAAAGTGGATAAAATAGGATGAAATTCGATTATGGCGTTTGCTTGGATATGCAAGAACAATTGGAATATTTGAAAAATATTCATAAAATGTATTGTAATAGTTTAATGTTGAAAATTGAATACCCATGTATGAAATCAACTAGTAAAACTATTAAACCAATCGATCATTGGCTAGCTATATTTGATGAGATACTAAGTCACATGTAATGGTAAGTCTATAAATATATGTCGTAGACACAATACCACAATCAATTGATCTCACTGGTGTAAACTCGTGGATCCATTTTATATATGTTTACTAAGAGGTAAAGTTTACTGTATATCAAAGAGAATGAGATTAAGCCTACTACGCTAGAGTCTTTGTAATGGTACCTTACCTTGTTGACTAGAGATCTCAAGTTTCTGGTTCAAACGGACAACTAAATTACGAAGATTTGATGAAGTACTTAGGAAATTGTTCCTACTCATTCATATGATATTGAAAGTACTTTCTGTAGAATGTTAAAATGTTAAGATGTACTTTTAATAATTCCTATATTTTGATTAGTAGGGCATGATACTTTTAATAGGAGGCCACATATGTAAGTGTGAAGTGAGGCCGCTTTAATGAGAATTATTTGGGATTAAATTCTTTAAATACTTATGAAACTCAAGAGTGTTCAATGAGCAAAATGAATACAATCATGAAAACCATGAACGATTTAAGGAAGACATTGCATGATTATTATTTTCTTGGTTTACACCAACGACTAAATGGTTTAAGATATCACGTTTACTAATTAGCCAAAAAAATTCAATAGTATTTTACTAAGGAATGGTCAAGGCCAGAAGCTACCTCTCCCGATGTAATATTTTTCCGCTTTATCTCTACACATGTTTGCATTATCATTTGCATATGTGGAATTTCCATTAACATGGGGATTGTTCGAATTTGGTTTAAGAATTGAAATTTTAGTTAAGTATAAACTTTGACAAGTGATTTTTGTCAACTTCGGTTAAATATTCGAACTTGATTCGATAGTCAAATTACGGAAGTAAATATATTAACTTGTTCGACTCATCAAATAGATCTTCATTATATATTTGGGATCTAAAAATAAATTCCAGATAAATGAGAAATTCTGGTTCAAAATTTGAAGGAAAAATCGAAATTCAGTATGTGAGGCAACTTTTCGAGTGCCACATGGGCGGGAGGCGAGTGGTGGAACGGGTCGCGTCCCTTTATGAAAATGCTAAGTTTTTGGGCGTGTCTCTCTAACCATGCCCCTTCACCTTCTATATAAAGGACCGGTATGACGTTTATTATTCATTCAATTTCATGTTTACACTTTGATTTTGCTTAAAAACACTTTATAGAAGTGATTCTTTTTTGTATTAAAATTATGGTTATGATAGAGAGGAAACTTCGTTTGAGTTCGATGAGCCATTTGAAGTGCTCCTATGGCTAGACGTAGTCGTTGTATTTTAGGAGATGATTGTTAGAAAATCGTTAGCATCGATGCGGGGCAAACTTATCTTAAGGAAATAGTGTTTCACTTACCTCGACTAATCTTACACTTGCATATCCTCTTTCTTCTTTCTAATTTTTTACATTGTACTTGATTTCAGAAGTACTAACTTTCATATTGTTATATGAAAGGCTTTTAATTGAAAAACGAAATGGCTTTCATCGAAGTATGGAAAAGCATGAATTCATCGTACTTATATATACTCGGTTTCGTAAGTCGATTCTATATTCCATTTCATGCTTATATAGAAGATATGTAGAATAATATGTGTATTATACACATATTATCGATAATATACAAATATAATCGGTGTAAAATCCCCAACAAAAGATAATGTTGTAATACCAAAACAAAAAATGAATAGAATGGGATTTACAAATTAGTTGAAATTTGTTGTCTAAAATGACCAATAGAATTATTTTGTCTTAGTTATTGCATCTGGTGTTTCAAAAAATAATAAATTTCTAGTACCATTGGTAATAATAAACTTAGTGTCTCGATCTATCGTGACTTTACACTTGTAATGCAAACTTGATAATTTGAAGTTTCTACCCTTGTACACTGTTGCTCTCACCAACTTTTATTTTCCTCTTATCAAGCTACATAATTTCCCTCATTAATGTCCATGATGCACCTTAACTCTAAGATCTGTATGGTTCAGTATTTATGATATAGGAGATTGGGTGATGTGAGGTCGCTGCATATTTGTGTAAAATTTTCAAATGATCGAGTTTGAAGTAAAAAATTAATATATTTGATTTTGGCTTTTTATAAATCCTAACTTTGCTCGATGTGTCTCCTAACTTAGGGGTTGGGATGAGATGGGATGAAAGGTTAGATTTGCTTCCAAAATATTTTTGTAGTGTCTTCTTTTTACTTTTTCCTAATTTAAATTTTTCCTAACTCTAATATATGATGCTTCCGTGTTTATAATATGGAAGCGGGTTGTTGCTGAGAGCAACCACGTACAATGGTAGAAATTTCAAATTATTGAGTTTGCATGACAAGTGAAAAGTCACAGTAGATCAGGACACTGAGTTTATTATTACCAATGGTACTAGAAATTTATTATTTTTTGAAATGCCAAATGCAATAACTAAAGACAAAATAATTTGAAGTTTCTACCCTTGTACACGGTACCCCAAAAAAATGGATCTTGACAAGGGGAAAACTAGACCTTGAGAAGGGGCGAAATGAAAAGAAACGGAAGCAAGCCTAGAACTTGTTAAGTAACACAAAAAAATAAAGACATTATTTTTCCATTTTAGAATCAAATCTACCCTTTCAATTTCCTTTTTCTCCTTTCCTAGGGTTAGGAGAGATTTAGGATTTAAAACCAATATATATATTACTTTATTATTTCAATGAACACTAAATTTGTTTTCATTTACCAGTCCAAAAAGATCACCAAACAAATCACCTTATTTCTTCATCTTCGGCAAATCCCCGCTATCAAATTTAGCTGAAATTCAAATCCAATATTTCCCTCAATTTTTTGTTGTTAAAAAAAATAATAACAGGGCTAATCAATCAAGTTTGTACTTTGCAACGAACTAGAGCTACTAATTGGAGTTCACATTTCTCCTCTGTTAGAAAAGATTGATTTAGATGTTCGGTTCAACTTGCACGCTTTTTGAAAATCTTATTAACAAGGGATTGAACAACAATATATGATGGGAGGCTAAAGGCGTGTACGAAGCTACGAAAACATTTGACTTTGCATTTTTCTTGTTGTTGATGCATGAATTGTTGGACAAAAGATTTACGTCAAGAATTGCACATGAAAGATCAAGACATGTTGAATGAAAATGAATTTAGTATCAAGTACAAGGATGCTTCTTCAAGAGATGCGAGATGATCACTCGAAAAGCTTTATTTGGAGTGTGGTGCAATTTTGTAAAAGTAATAATAATATTGATGTGCCTGAAGTAATTTTTATATGGTGTTGGAAATTGGTTTACAAGATTGAAAATTTGGTTGAGTGTCAAAACCAAAAAATTGGCAAAAATCATTTTCGTGTCAACTTTGGCCAAATATTCGAACTTGATCCCATGGTCAAATTACAAATGTAAATAGACCAACTTCTTATACTCGTCGAGTAGATCGTCGTGGTATATTTGGAATCTCAAAATCAATTTCGGATGAATGAGAAATTTCGGTCCAAAGTTGAGAAGAAAATAGCGAAAATTGTCGAAAATTTGCCTAAGTGTATTGATAGCCTGATACTGGACTATCGTTCGAACGATAGGCTAGCGACAAAGTCACTATATTTATCGCTCGAGCAGGGCGATAAAGACAGACTAGTGACAGTGAATTGTGCGATCTTTGGCAAGAGTTACCGAGTTTGGAGCACGACACTTCATTCACAACCCCTCATCCTCTATATATAGGACCCCTTGGACGTTCATTAGGCATCACATACCATATTTGCATTGAGCATTGCATAAAAACTCTTGCAAATCACTTCCAAATTCATTCAAAACCTTTTTCTTCTTTGTAGAGAGAAACTCCGTCGAAAGTTCGTCGTAACTTATGGTTTGAAGTGCTTCTACCAAAGTTGTTCCGTTGTATCTTGGGAGACAAGTGCCGTGAACCGTGAGCATCGTTGTGGGGTAATTTTGTTTTAAGAAAATAGTAAAAATCACTTGTGTTGGATTGTTGTTGTTGTTGTTCTTCTTCCCTTCTTGGTTTTTAATTTTTGGTTTTTATTTGTAGTTTACATACTACATTTACAATCCATATTTCCAGTGTTTAATCACGCTCATGTGGATTAAACTTTTTTTTATTTGTTCGATAAAAAACAACCCTTTCACCCGCACTTATATTTAACCCGCGTCACCAACAATCTTAAAACAAAACTTGTATTTGTGGTTGTTGTTTTCTTTTTTTTTCATCTTTTGGAATACACATTCGTGTGATATTCTTTTCTTTTGATTTATTTGAGTTGAATTTCTATTTATGTAATAGAAATGGGCACCATTGATGCTATTTCGAGTCAAAATGGTTCAAATAATGTGGTTCTGCCATTGGCTATACCACATCAAAATACTGTAATCCCGCATGGGAAAAACCCTGAAAATTTTGGACGTGTAGAGTTCAAGAGATGGCAACAAAATATGTTGTTCTATCTTACCACTCTAAATTTGGCTAAGTTTCTGAAGGAAACTGCATCGGCGGCAAGACCGAAGATGCAAGAACTAAGAAGTTCATAGTATACAAATTTTTGGATTACAAGATGGTGGATTCCAAAACGGTGATTAGTCAAGTGCAAAAACTTCAAGTTCTGTTACATGACATCCATGCCGAGAAGATAGAATTGAGCGAATCTTTCCACTCCATCCTGTGTGGAAATACTTCAAAAACTACCTCAAGCATAAATGCAAGAAAATGAAGTTGGAAGAATTGATTGTCTGTTTGAGGATCGAAAAAGACAATAAGAAATTTGAAAGAATGCCTATTGTCCAACTTGGAACGAACTTTGTTGAAACCAACTCGAAGCTTATCAACAAAAAGTGAAAGTTTTCCATTGAGACACCGCGAATAGACAACTCTAAGAAGGCCAAAAAGTTCAAAGGGAACTATTACAACTGTCAAAAGGCCGGACATCATTGAAGCAATTGTCGAAAATCAAAGAAGAATGTGCATGCCAACGTGGTTGAAAGAGACACCATTTTTGAAGGGATGCATGAAAGAGACACATTGTTTGAAGGGATGCAGGAGATAAATTTATCTACAGTTGTTTCTGAGTGCAACCACGTTGGAAACTCAAGGAAATTGTGGGTTGACATTGGTGCTATCTGTCATGTGTGTGCAGATAAGGTGATATTCTTAAATTATCAAATATTGGATGGAGAACAATTGTTCATGGAGAACTTTGCAAGTTTCAATGTTGAAGGACAAGGGAATGTTACTTTGAAGATGATATCCGACAAAGAACTCGTCCTCAACAACGTCCTACATATGCCAGACATACGGAAGAATCTAGTATCCGAATCTCTACTTACTAAAAATGGCTTTAAGCTTGTGTTTGCATCCGATAAATTTGTACTTATTAATAATGAGATGTATGTAGGAAAATGATACATGTGTGATGGAATGTAAAAAATGAACGTTTTTACTGTAGTACCATGACAAAGCATTATGAATAAAACTTTAAATTTTATTTATGTGCTTGAGTTGTCTTGTTTGTGGCATAGTCGATTAGGACATGTGAATTATAAATCTTTACGCAAACTTGTGAATCAAAGTTTAATTTCGGCGCTTAAGATCGATCATAATCATAAATTTGAAGTGTGTGTTCAAGCAAAATTGGCTAAAACACTGTTTCACTCGATTCAAAGGAATACTACACCTTTAGAGCTAATAAATAGCGATATTTGCGATGTTTTATTGATGATTGTACTTTTATTGATGATTGTTTCACTCGATTCAAAGGAATACTACACCTTCAAACTAAAGGTGATAAGAAATTCTTTGTTACTTTTATTGATGATTGTACAAAGTATTGTAATGTTTTTCTTTTAAGAAGTAAAGACGAGGCGTTGAATGCCTTTAAGTATTATAAGGTGAAAGTTGAAACTTAACTTGGTAAACGAATAAAGAATATTCGTAGTGATAGAGAATGTAAATATGGGGTACCGTTTGAAGAATTTTTTTCCGAGCGTGGAATTATTCATCAAATAACGGCACCATGCTCTCCTCAATCTAATGGTGTTGCTGAACGCAAAAATCAAACTCTTAATAAAATGATGAACACCATGTTGTTGAGTTCAGGGTTGCCTCAGAACTTGTGGGGGAAGCTATTTTAACGGTATATAGTATTCTTATTAGGATACCCCTTAAAGAAAATGGAAGAGACTTCATATGAATTATGAAAAGGTCATCATCCTTCCTACCAACACTTGAAAGTGTGGGGGTGTTTGGCTAATGTTGAAATCCTTAAGCTTAAGCAAGTGAAGATTGGTCTTAAAATGATTGATTGCATATTTATTGGATACTCCAATAATAGTAGTGCATATCGATTCCTTGTACACAAATTCGAAATTCAAGATGTACATAAGGGAACCATAATTGAATCGAGAAATGCATCATTTTTCGAGAATTTTTTTCATATAAAAACAAGGAAAATGTAAGTTCAAATAAAAGAACTTATGATACTATAAATGATATTTTAAATGAGGAAGAACCAAGGCGTTGTAAAAGGGCAAGAATATCAATTTCGTTTGGCCTAAATGTTCTAACCTATATGGTAGAAAATGATCCAAAAACTTTCGATGGAGTCATATCTACACAAAAAACATCATATTGGAATGAAACTATCAATAGTGAGATAGATTCGATAATGCAAAATCATAATTGGTTGTTGGTTGATTTACCTCA
>CAIGRB010019242.1:7223-17375 GCA_903798255.1 Fraxinus quadrangulata | reverse complement strand
GAAATATTCTAGAAGATTTATCAACCATCATTCATGACCGATTATTACAAAATAAAATCAAAGTTTTTTTTATTGAAAATAAAATAACATTTTCTAAAAAAAAAAAAATACACACACGTCTAATTTATATTTTAAATAAATAAAACAATTATTTTAGTCGTTAGAAATACACCTCAAAACTGACAAATCTTTTTTTTTGTTTCCACTGTTCACATGAACAGTGACTTCTGTTCATGCATTTTTTTTCTTCCGAAACTCAAGTTATGAAAATACATATGGGTCTACAAAAAAATTAAATCTAAAGCTCTGATACCAAATTGTAATGACACAAATTTTAATTTTTAAATCGCTACTAAAACTATTAACTTCAACCGTGTAAATATATGAAATTAACGGGCACAATTTAATTTATAGAAGAATATCATAACCAAATAAAACATATTCGAAATAAATATTAACAAACATATATATATCGCATTCATTAGATAAATAATAAAATGTTAATTCCACTAATAAAACATAACACAGTTTTAAATTTATAACCCAATAAAACATGTCTTAAATTTATAAGTAAAAAATCCTTACGAAATATGATAAGAAATTTCTGAAATTTAAAAAAGAATGCCTTGTTACATCGGATTATTCTTTTATTGAGTTCCATAAATCTTGGCACCACGACTGCACCTCGTCGCCCGCCAACCAACGACTCGTTCTAACATGTGAGGCAGGGGAAAATGGGTAACTACATGAGAATACTCAATAGGATACGAATTAATGGTGCAATCCCGAATAACAATATGAAATCATTGCATCAAAAATATCATACCATCATATCATATCCTTAGAAACTGGTATGAGCTCAAATATATCATATTTTTGGTACTGGATTACCATTACATATCATATCATATCGTAGCTTTCATTAGCATAATATTTATCAACATGAAAAATAAATTAAACGGGGTAAATGTTATCCACAGAACAAAAATAAAACCATAACTCTATTGGGTTCCTACTATTTTCATATAAATTTCGTCCAGTGAATAAAAATGGATCATAATTGAGTAAGATTCCTGCTATATAAAATATATTCAATATTAGCAAAGTAAATTAATCGTTCATTGTGAATTGTTATTTTGTCTCGTTTTCACGGAATGCTGCTTGAATGTGACCCCACTTCTTCTCCACTCCCTTATGCTAAATTTAAGCAAAGGTTTTGAGTCATGAGAATCCATTTTTGAATGGTATCTATTTTTAAATCGTCTTATCGTCAAGTTTACTATTCAATACAATTAGCTAATAGTCGAGGATCTTGTCCAAAGATTGCTTTAACGATAATTAGTCATGATTTAACAAAGGTTATAAATTACTGGATTACGACTTCAAATCGTTGAGAGGAGGATATAAAATTTAGTCGAATATTTTTTGTAGATGACATTTGCATATTATTATCTATTGGGAAAAAAATGGGTCCTTTGACTTCAAATGCCGTGTTAGTCCATGTTAGTAAATTAAATTAAGTTGTGTGAAGTGCGAGAATCCATTTCTGAAGAACATCTCCTTTTAAACAGTCTTATTACTAAGTTCATTGTGAAACTGAAATCGTCTTGCATCATTTTGAAGGGATAATAATTGTTATTCAATGAGAAAGTCCATTCTACTTGCAGATAAATGTCATCCACGGAATAAAAATAAAACCATAACTGTATTGGGTTCCTACTATATTTATATAAATGTTGTCTAGTGAATAAAAATGGATCATAATTGTGTAAGATTCCTGCTATATAAAATATATTCAACATTAGTAAAGTAAATTAATCGTTCATTGTGAATTGTTATTTTGTCTCGTTCTCATGGAAAGCTGCTTGAATGTGACCCCACTTCTTCTCCCATCTCTTATGCTAAATTTAAGCAAAAGTTTTGAACCACTAGAATCCATTTTTAAATGGCATCTATTTTAAATCGTCAAGTTTATTATTCAATACAATTAGCTAATAGTAAAGGATCTTGTCCAAAGATTGGTTCAATAAGAATTAGTCATGATTTTACTAAGGTTTTAATTTATTGGATTACCACTTCAAATTATTGAGAGGAGAATACGATATTTAGTCGAATATTTGTTGTGGATGACATTTGGATATTATTATCTATTGGGGAAAAAATGGGTCATTTGACTTCAAATACCGTTTTAGTCCATATTAGTAATTTAAATTAAATCATGTGAAGTGCGGGAATCCATTTCTGAATAACGTCTCTTTTTAAACAGTCTTATTGTTAAGTTCATTGTGAAACTAAAATGGTCATGCATTATTTTGAAGGGATAATTATTGTTATTCAATGAGAAAGTCCATTCTACTTGCACATAAATGTCATCCACGGAATAAAAATAAAACCTTAATTGTATTGGGTTCCTACTATTTTCATATACATGTCGTCCAGTGACTAAAAAGGGATTATAATTGAGTAAGATTCCTGCTATATAAAATATATTCAATATTAGTAAAGTAAATTAATCGTTCGTTGTGAATTGTTATTTTGTCTCGTTGTCATGGAAAGCTGCTTGAATGTGACCCCACTTCTTCTCCCATCTCCTATGCTAAATTTAAGCAAAAGTGTTGAGCCACTAGAATCCATTTTTGAATGGCATCTATTTTTAAATCATCTTATCGTCAATTTTACTATTCAATACAATTAGCTTATAGTCGATGATCTTGTCCAAAGATTGGCTCAATAAGAATTAGTTATGATTTACTAAGGTTTTAATTTATTGGATTATGACTTCAAACTATTGAGAGGAGAATATGATATTTAGTCGAATATTTTTTGTAGATGACATTTGCATAATATTATCTATTGGGAAAAAAATGGGTCCTTTGACATCAAATACCGTTTTAGTCCCTATTAGTAAATTAAATTAAATCTTGTGAAGTGTCGGAATTCATTTCTGAAGAACATCTCTTTTTTAACAGTCTTATTGTTAAGTTCGTTGTGAAACTGAAATGATCATGCATCATTTTGAAGGGATAATTATTGTTATTCAATGAGAAAGTCCATCTACTTGCACATAAATGTCATCCATGGAACAAAAATAAAACCGTAACTGTATTGCGTTACAACTATTTTCATATAAATGTCATTTAGTGAATAAAAATGGATCATAATTGAACTCGTTCTCATGGAAAGATGCTTGAATGTGACCCCACTTCTTCTCCCATCTCTTATGCTAAATTTAAGCAAAAGTTTTGAGCCACTAGAATCCATTTTTGAATGGCATCTATTTTTAAATCGTCATGTTTACTATTCAATACAATTAGCTAATAGTGGAGGATCTTGTCCAAAGATTGTTTCAAGAAGAATTAGTCATGATTTTACTAAGGTTTTAATTTATTGGATTACGACTTCAAATTATTGAGAGGAGAATACGATATTTAGACGAATATTTTTTGTAGATGACACTTGTATATTATTATCTATTGGGAAATATGGGTTCTTTGACTTCAAATACCGTTTTAGTCCATATTAGTAAATTAATTTAAATCGTGTGAAGTGCGGGAATCCATTTCTGAAGAACATCTCTTTTTAAACAGTCTTATTGTTAAGTTCTTGTGAAACTGAAATCGTCTTGAATCATTTTGAAGGGTAGTTATTGTTATTCAATGAGAAAGTCCATTCTACTTGCAAATAAATGTCATCGACGGAATAAAAATTGAACCATAATTGTATTGGGTTCCTATTATTTTCAAATAAATGTCATCCAGTGAATAAAAATGGATCATAATTGTGTAGGATTCCTGCTATATGAAATATATTCAATATTAGTAAAGTAAATTAATCGTTCATTGTGAATTGTTATTTTGTCTCGTTCTCATGGAAAGCTGCTTGAATGTGACCCTACTTCTTCTCCCATCTCTTATGCTAAATTTAAGCAAAAGTTTTGAGCCACTAGAATCCATTTTTGAATGGCATCTATTTTTGATTCGTCAAGTTTACTATTCAATACAATTAGCTAATATTGGAGGATCTTGTCCAAAGATTGGTTCAATAGAATTAGACATGATTTTACTAAGGTTTTAATTTATTGGATTACGACTTCAAATTATTGAGAAGAGAATATGATATTTAGTCGAATATTTTTTGTAGATGACACTTGTATATTATTATCTACTGGGAAAAAATGGGTTCTTTGACTTCAAATACCGTGTTAGTCCATATTAGCAAATTAAATTAAGTTGTGTGAAGTGCGAGAATCCATTTCTGAAGAACATCTCCTTTTAAACAGTCTTATTGTTAAGTTCATTGTGAAACTTAAATCGTCTTGCATCATTTTGAAGGGATAATTATTTGTTATTCAGTAAGAAATTCCATTATACTTGCAGATAAATGTCATCCAAGGAAACCATAATTGTATTGGGTTCCTACTACTTTCATATAAATGTCATCCATTGAAAAAAAATGGATCATAATTGAGTAAGATTCCTGCTATATAAAATATATTCAATATTAGTGAAATAAATTAATCTTTCATTGTGAATTTTTATTTTGTCTCGTTCTCATGGAAAGCTGCTTGAATGTGACCACACTTCTTCTCCAATATCTTACGCTAAATTTAAGCAAAAGTCTTGAGTCACAAGAATCAATATTTGATTGGCGTCTATTTTTAAATTGTCTTATCGTCAAGTTTACTATTCAATACAATTAGCAAATAGTTGGGGATCTCGTCCAAAGATTGCTTTAATAATAATTAGTCATGATTTTACAAAGGTTATAAATTATTGGATTACGACTTCAAATTATTGAGAGGAGAATATGATATTTAGTCGAATATTTTTTGTAGATGACATTTGCATATTATTATCTATCGGGAAAAATTGGGTCCTTTGACTTCAAATACCGTTTTAGTCCACATTAGTAAATTAAGTAAAATAGTGTGAAGTGCGGGAATCCATTTCTGAAGAACATCTCTTTTCAAACAGTCTTATTGTTAAGTTCATTGTGAAACTTAAATCGTCTTGCATCATTTTGAAGGGATAATTATTTGTTATTCAGTAAGAAAGTCCATTCTACTTCCAGATAAATGTCATCCATGGAATAAAAACAAAACCATAATTGTATTGGGTTCCGACTATTTTCCTATAAATGTCGTCCAGTGAAAAAAATGGATCATAATTGAGTAAGATTCCTGCTATATAAAATATATTCAATATTAGTAAAGTAAATTAATCATTCATTGTGAATTGTTATTTTGTCTCGTTCTCGTGGAAAGCTGCTTGAATGTGACCCCACTTATTGTCGTATCACTTACGCTAAATTTAAGGAAAAGTATTGAGTCACGAGAATCAATATTTGATTGGCATCTATTTTTAAATTGTCTTATCGTCAAGTTTACTATTCAATACAATTAGCTAATAGTCGAGGATCTTGTCCAAAGATTGCTTTAATAATAATTAGTCATGATTTTACAAAGGTTATAAATTATTGGATTACGACTTCGAATTATTGAGAGGACAATATGATATTTAGTCGAATATTTTTTGTAGATGACATTTGCATATTATTATCTATCAGGAAAAAAATGGGTCCTTTGACTTCAAATACCATTTTAGTCCATATTAGTAAATTAAGTAAAATAGTGTGAAGTGCGGGAATCCATTTCTGAAGAACATCTCTTTTTAAACAGTCTTATTGTTAAGTTCATTGTGAAACTTAAATCGTCTTGCATCATTTTGAAGGGATAATTATTTGTTATTCAGTAAGAAAGTCCATTCTACTTCCAGATAAATGTCATCCACGGAATAAAAATAAAACCATAATTGTATTGGGTTCCGACTATTTTCATATAAATGTCATCCAGTGAAAAAAAATGGATCATAAATGAATAAGATTCCTCCTATATAAAATATATTCAATATTAGTAAAGTAAATTAATCATTCATTGTGAATTATTATTTTGTCTCATTATCATTGAAAGCTGCTTGAATGCGTCCCCACTTCTTCTCCCATCTCTTATGCTAAATTTAAGCAAAAGTTTTGAGTCACGAGAATCCATTTTTGAATGGCATCTATTTTTAAATCGTCTTATCCTCAAGTTTACTATTCAATACAATTAGCCAATAGTCAAGAATCTTGTCCAAAGATTGTTTTAATACGAAATAGTCATGATTAAGGTTTTAAATTATTGGTTTACGACTTCAAATTGTTTAGAGGAGAATATGATATTTAGTTGAATATTGTTTGTAGATGACATTTGCATATTATTATCTATTGCGGAAAAAATGGGTCCTTTCACTTCAAATACCATTTTAGTCGATATTAGTAAATTAAATTAAATCATGTAAAGTACGGGAATCCATTTATGAAGAATGTCTCTTTTTTAAACTGTGTTATTGTTAAGTTCGTTGTGAAATTGAAATCCCCTTGCATCATTTTGAAGGGATACTTATTGTTATTCAATGAGAAAGTCCATTCTATTTGCAGATAAATGTCATCCATGGAATAAAAATAAAACCATAACTGCATTGGATTCATACTGTTTTCATATAAATGTCGTCCAGTGAATAAAAATGGATCATATTTGAATACGATTCCCGCTATATAAAATATATTCAATATTATTAATATAAATTAATCATTCATTGTAAATTATTATTTTGTCTCATTTTCATGGAAAGCTTCTTGAATGTGACCCCACTTCTTCTCCCATCTCTTATGCTAAATTTAAGCAAAAGTTTTGAGTCATGAGAATCCGTTTTTGAAAGGCATCTATTTTTAAATCATCTTATCGTCAAGTTTAGTGTTCAATACAATTAGCCAATAGTCGATGATCATGTCCAAAGATTGGTTTAAGAAGAATTAGTCATGCTTTTACTACGGTTTTAAATTATTGGATTACGACTTCAAATTGTATAGAGGAGAATATGATATTTAGTTGAATATTGTTTGTAGATGACATTTGCATATTATTATCTATTGCGGAAAAAATGGGTCCTTTCACTTCAAATGCCATTTTAGTCGATATTAGTAAATTAAATTGAATCATGTAAAGTACGGGAATCCATTTCTCAAGAACATCTCTTTTTTAAACAGTGTTATTGTTAAGTTCGTTGTGAAATTGAAATCGCCTTGCATCATTTTTAAGGGATGATTATTGTTATTCAATGAGAAAGTCCATTCTATTTGCGGATAAATGTCATCCACGGAATAAAAATAAAACTATAACTGCATTGGATTCATACTGTTTTCGTATAAATGTCGTCCAGTGAATAAAAATGGATCATATTTGTGTAAGATTCCCGCTATATAAAATATATTCAATATTAGTAAAGTAAATTAATCATTCATTGTGAATTATTATTTTGTCTATTTTCATGGAAAGCTGCTTGAATGTGACGTAAATTCAATACAATTAGCCAATAGTCGAGGATCCTGTCCAAAGATTGTTTTAATACGAATTAGTCATGATTTTACTAAGGTTTTAAATTATTGGTTTACGACTTCAAATTATTGAGAGGATAATACGATATTTAGTTGAATATTGTTTGTAGATGACATTTGCATATTATTATCTACGGGAAAAAAAAAGGGTCATTTGACTTCAAATACCTATTTAGTCAATATTAGTAAATTAAATTAAACCATGTGAAGTACGGGAATCCATTTCTGAAGAACATCACTTTTTAAACAGTCTTATTGTTAAGTTCATTGTGAAATTAAAATGGACTTACATCATTTTGAAGGGATAATTATTGTTATTCCATGAGAAAGTCCTTTTTTTTGCAGATAAATGTCATCCACGGAATAAAAACAAAACCGTAACTACATTGAATTCTTACTATTTTCATATAAATGTCATCCGGTGAATAAAAATGGATCATAATTAAATAAGATTGATGCTACATAAAATATATTCAATATTAGTAAATTAAATTAATCATTCATTGTGAATTAATATTTTCTCTCATTTTCATGGAAACTGCTTGAATGCGACCCCACTTCTTCTCCCATCTCTTATGCTGAATTTAAGCAAAATTTTTGAGTCACGAGAATCCATTTTTGAAAGGCATCTATTTTAAATCTTCTTATCTTCAAGTTTACTGTTCAATACAATTAGCCAATAGTCGATTTTCATGTCCAAAGATTGGTTTAATAAGAATCCATGACTGAGGTTTTAAATTATTGGATTACGACTTCGAATTATTCAGAGGAGAATATGATATTTAGTTGAATATTGTTTGTAGATGACATTTGTATATTATTATCTATTTGGGAAAAAATGGATCCTTTGACTTCAAATACATATTTAGTCAATATTAGCAAATTAAAATAAACCATGTGTAGTACGGGAATCCATTTCCGAAGAACATCACTTTTTAAACAGTCTGTTCATTGTGAAATTGAAATAGTCTTGCGTCATTTTGAACGGATAACTATTGATATTCAATGAGAAAGTCCATTCTATTTGCGGTTAAATGTCAACTATGGAATAAAAATAAAATCATAACTGCATTGGATTCCTACTGTTTTCATATAAATGTCGTCCAGTGAATAAAAATGGATCGTAATTGAATAAGATTCCTACTATCTAAAATATATTCAATATTAGTAAAGTAAATTAATCATTCATTATGAATTATTATTTTGTCTCATTTTCATGGAAAGCTGCTCGAATGCGACCCTACTTCTTCTCCCATCTCTTATGCTAAATTTAAGCAAAAGTTCTGAGTCACGAGAATCCATTTTTGAAAGGCATCTATTTTTAAATCGTCTTGTCGTCAAGTTTACAGTTCAATACAATTAGCCAATAGCCGATGATCATGTCCAAATATTGGTTTAATAAGAATTAGTCATGATTTTACTGAGGTTTTAAATTATTGGATTACGACTTCAAATTATTTAGAGGAGAATACGATATTTAGTTGAAAATTGTTTGTAGATGACATTTGTATATTATTATCTATTTGGAAAAAAAAAATGGGTCCTTTGACTTCAAATACCTATTTAGTCAATATTAGGAAATTAAATAAAACCATGTGATGTACGGGAATCCATTTATGAAGAACGTCACTTTTTAAACAGTCTTATTGTTAAGTTCATTGTGAAATTCAAATGGACTTACATCATTTTGAAGGGATAATTATTGTTATTCCATGAGAAAGTCCATTCTATTTGCATATAAATGTCATCCACGGAATAAAAATAAAACCGTAACTCCATTGAATTCCTACTATTTTCATATAAATGTGGTCCGGTGAATAAAAATGGATCATAATTGAATAAGATTCAAGCTACATAAAATATACTCACTATTATTAAATTAGATTAATCATTCATTGTGAATTATTTTTTTTTTCTCATTTTCATGGAA
Source organism: Fraxinus quadrangulata (assembly GCA_903798255.1). Lineage (NCBI taxonomy): Eukaryota > Viridiplantae > Streptophyta > Magnoliopsida > Lamiales > Oleaceae > Fraxinus > Fraxinus quadrangulata. Next base: position 8,014 of record CAIGRB010019242.1, on the reverse strand, counting down.
ACTGCTTGAATGCGACCCCACTTCTTCTCCCATCTCTTATGCTGAATTTAAGCAAAATTTTTGAGTCACGAGAATCCATTTTTGAAAGGCATCTATTTTAAATCTTCTTATCGTCAAGTTTACTGTTCAATACAATTAGCCAATAGTCGATTTTCATGTCCAAAGATTGGTTTAATAAGAATCCATGACTGAGGTTTTAAATTATTGGATTACGACTTCGAATTATTCAGAGGAAAATATGATATTTAGTTGAATATTGTTTGTAGATGACATTTGTATATTATTATCTATTTGGGAAAATATGGATCCTTTGACTTCAAATACATATTTAGTCAATATTAGCAAATTAAAATAAACCATGTGTAGTACAGGAATCCATTTCTGAAGAACATCACTTTTTAAACAGTCTGTTCATTGTGAAATTGAAAAAGTCTTGCGTCATTTTGAACGGATAACTATTGTTATTCAATGAGAAAGTCCATTCTATTTGCGGTTAAATGTCAACTACGGAATAAAAATAAAATCATAACTGCATTGGATTCCTACTGTTTTCATATAAATGTCGTCCAGTGAATAAAAATGGATCGTAATTGAATAAGATTCCTACTATATAAAATATATTCAATATTAGTAAAGTAAATTAATCATTCATTATGAATTATTATTTTGTCTCATTTTCATGGAAAGCTGCTCGAATGCGACCCTACTTCTTCTCCCATCTCTTATGCTAAATTTAAGCAAAAGTTCTGAGTCACGAGAATCCATTTTTGAAAGGCATCTATTTTTAAATC
>CAIGRB010019218.1:28500-49006 GCA_903798255.1 Fraxinus quadrangulata | reverse complement strand
CTCTCTCTCTCTCTCTCTCTCCACTCTTCTCTTACAAATCACCCATAAATAACTATCTGCTTTCCCAAAATCGACGATGCCATCTTTGTTGTTGCCAATGTTGGGTCTCGTATCAATTATTATTTTAACGTATTTTTTAATCCCTTCAAGCAAATGGATGGGTCCAAGAAACCACCTCTTCTTGCATTATATTATATGCCTCTCTGCGCCTCAATGCCCGCAACCCCTTTTCCTCTTTATCTATTATATACATACATGTTTTTATGTATGTATATCTTCTTTCTTCCTCTATTTATGCAGAATGTATATTAGGGCTGTTTATGATATATTAGAGCAGCTTAGATGTTTGTATTAATGCTTCTTCCATAACTGGACTTTTTGGCTTCCGGGGTAAGCTTCTATTGCTATCTCTGCTTATAATGTAAGTGTAAAACTTTCTTGCCCTGGTGTTTGCTTTGATATGTTTTCGCTTTGATTAATTTATTTCATATATTAGAACTGTTTTATGTTTTTTATTACATCAATTGACTGACTTTTGCTTTTGAAAAATCAATTTTGTAGATCTTTAGTTTTCGTGGGCAATAACTCATTATATTGGAGTAATCGTTTGCTTCTCGTAGTGATCTTTGCAATTATAGATTTGTTTTTCATGTTCAGCTCAAAATTTTCTTTAATATTGGTTTCATTGGGAAAAGAGGTATCTGGTTTTGAACTATGATTGGCGCTGCATCCGCCTTGTTTTCGTTTAAATGGGATTTCTCATGTGTGTACAGTGTGATAATTTTTGGGCTTTAAGTTTATTTCCCTTTTGCTCATCAGATGATGATGTGAAGATTTGTATGTATTGTTTTTAAAGTAAATGGTTTCTCTTAAGTCTTCAGTCCTTGATGCAAAGACTTTTAGCCCATGTTTGGCCCCCATTTTTGGGGGTTGAAAATTTGTGGAACAGTGATTGATGGGAGAACGTATGGTGGAAAAGTTTTAGATTTTTGTGTAATATTATTTTATTTGATAAATGTGTGGTTGAGATGAAGAGAAAAAAAATTAATGGAATGAAATAGAATTTAATGGGGCTCAAACGGGGGCTTAGTTGGATGTTAGAATTTCTATTATGAGGGGAATATGGTTTATAATTACTCGATGATCATATTGTTTCATTTTCTTTTCTTTTGATTAGATGAAATTAGGAGGATTTTGGGGAATGAAAGAGGAACTTAAAGAAGAAAAAAAGGGTATTGGTGAAAATACTGATTGTTCGAAAGGGAAACATTGGTTTGATTTGAATTTCAGTTGTGGTGATTGGATTACTTTCGGCATTTCTGACTCAAAGAGGGTGAGGATGTGGGAAACTGGCAATTCATCAGATTGGAATGTATCCAATCCTTCTGGTAATGGCGGTGCTGATGGTTTGTCTGGTGAAGAACCTCAGGATGCAGATTATTCTCACATATCACTTAGCGACGAAATAGAGAATCTAATTTTTGCTAGGTTTCCAAGGTCAGAATATTGGAAGTTATGCTTTGTGAATAAAAGGTGTTTGGCTCTCTTGAAAAGTGGCGAGCTTGATGAGATTAGAAAGAAATTTGGATTTAAAGAACCATCTGTTTTCATGCTAGCGACTGGGGAAGGTAATTGGTGGGCATTTGATCGAGAATTTAGGTCTTGTAGAAAGCTTCCAGTTCTACCGTCTGATCTCTGTTTTACTTCTGGAGATAAAGAGACACTATGTGCTGGTACTCACCTTCTCGTTTCTGGTAGAGAAATTGACGGTCTTGTTATTTGGAGGTATGAATTGGAAGAAAATAAATGGTACAAGGGTCCATCTATGATTAGCCCGAGATGCTTGTTTGCATCTGCAACTTGTGGCACCTTTGCTTATGTTGCTGGTGGGATGGGGATGGAGGCAAATAATGAAGTCTATGATACTGCTGAAAGATATAATCCAGACAGTGGATCATGGGAACCACTTCCAAGGATGAGAAAAAGGAGGAAGTTTTGCGCCGGATGTTACATGGACAATAAATTTTACGTGATTGGTGGGAGAAATGATGATGGAGAACTAACCTGTGGTGAATTTTTCAATGAAACCAAAAATAAATGGGAGCTCATTCCCGACATGTTGAAGGACGATCCTGTACAATCATCCCACTCACCGCCACTTCTTGCTGTCGTAAATAATGAACTCTACTCACTTGAGTCGTCTTCCAACCAGCTGAAGGTGTATCTTAAGAAGACCAATACATGGAAACCACTGGGGCAAGTTCCAGTGAGAGCCGATTGCAACAGAGGTTGGGGAGTCGCATTCAAGTCTCTGGGAGACGAACTGCTCGTGATAGGAGCATCGACTTCTTCATGTGCTAGTAATTGGATGGCTATATATACGTGCTGCCCAGATTCTGATGCCTGTAAATTACGGTGGAGACCTATTGACAGTGGCAGAAACCGGCTTAGTCACTTCATTTTGAACTGTTGTGTTATGGTAGCTTGAGGGAGTATTCTTAAAAAATTTGAATCCTTATTATCATAAAAACACTCCCTCATTACAAGATTGATTGTCCTGATGTGTAATCTTAATATTACTATTTCGTTGCCTTTTTTCACTTGATTTAATAACCTCTGTAAGGTATTGACTCATTTTATAGTTGAAGCTGCTCATCGTTTTCAACTTCTCAGTTTTTTTTTTTCGTATGCGAGTACATTTCCTCTACATGTTTGTTTGGCACAGTTTATTAGAAAATCATTTTTCCTCAAAACCCACATTTTTTCAATAAAATAATTTTTAAGGTTTTTCCTACTTTTTAAACATATCACTCAAAAAAAAATTTATTTTCACTTCAAATGATGTCTTCCAAACAAACATTGACTCTCTCATAATGTCATTGTGTGATATGTAGCTATGCAGTGCATCAGTGAATGAGCAAATGAACAGGGAAGTTTAATTCGGAGTCTGCACTAACACATTATCAGTGCAAAATACTTTTGTTTACAAGTGTAATGTGTATTATATGATTGTAAACTGTCAATTTTTGTCATCATGATATATTTATTAACATTAAAATTTAGTCTTAATCTTACTTGCACTCTAACAATAAAATTAGAATAGTGTTATTTGTATATAAAGAAGTTACATAATGATTTACGTACATATGAGATATCAAAAAGAGAGTGAAAAAGTTTTTTTTTTTTTTTTATTGAAAATTTTTTGAACCAATCATATCTCACCACATCATGTGTATATAAATTATAATATACATGTAACATAACCAAATAAATTAGAATCGTACCAAAAACAGTGATGGTAGGTGAGATAACACATCAAGTGAATTGCCACGTTAAGTGTCATGTCAACTACAATATAGTGGAGGATACACATGAGTTCATGTGGGGGCCATTGACCCTACTAAATTTTTTGATTTTTGTTTAAATATTTTTTTTCAAACCTGGTCAGTGGTGGATACACATCTGTCTTCAACAACTTGAATGAATGCCTCAAAAACAATCAAATTAAGGTTCAATCCTTAAAAAATAAATTGTAACTTAATTTTGACTCCACAATGAAAAATGTCTGATTTCGTCACTACTAACGTACATCCATATTGGACTTGATATATTTGCAACACAATACAATTCGTCAATTACACATAGGGTACCGATATTTCCATCCACAATTTGTATACATCTATCCCACTTTAAATTCATCACTATTAAAATTTTAAATTTATAAAAAAATACTATATTCATCCACATTTGTTCCAATATTAACCTTATTAACTTCATTCATTTAAAACTATACATCCACACCAAATTCCAATACAAATATCCCCATTTTCTACCCTCAAAATTTCCTCTATCTCAATAATTTACAAGTTATCAGGAAGCTACCATACGCTCAGACAAGAATGGGCAAACTATCAATATACTAAACTACACATGGATAAACTAGAGATCTTGATGAAGACAAAAAGAAGAAGAAGTGCAGCCAATTAAAACAAGCCCATGAGTTGTCGTCGTTTTTTACTAAACAATTTTTTATAAAAAACATATTTTTTTTACAGTTAAGAAAAGTGCTTGTTTAGTTCTGATTCTTCTGAAAAGATTAAAAGATAACCTTAATAATCAAAACAAAAAAATGCATTGAATGGAAATATAAAATTTTAGAAACGAAAAGAAAGAATCACATTAAAGTTGCAAGCAATCATCGAATGAGTTAAGTAGAGTGAGAAATATCCAAAAGTTGCAATTTTGTGGCTGCGTGGCTTTTTGCAAAAGCCCAAACGCGGGAAGAGATTAAAACTTTCACAAAGTATTTTGTGGGTTCATGAAAAAAAAAATGTTACATTATCATTCAATAATAATTTAGTGGGTAGATAAAGTAGAAAATTTTGAAAAAACAATGGGATGATTAAGTTAGTCTTTACCTAAGATTTTGGTATGCAATTGAGACTTGTGATAGCAACAGTAATATAGATATATGTTGATGATATGATGCGAAAGTTTATGTCCTCAAAATTTCCTCATATCTCAACAATTTCCTCCATTGATGGGGATCTTTGTATTGGAATTCGAAGAGACAAGGGTAGTGGTGCTTTGATGGACATGAGACACCATCGCTGTTAAATGAACCTTTTCTTTGCAAATCATAGTCTTAAGTCTTGTTGTGGATATATAGATATACAAAGTTATGGCCGTCCTACCCTGAAGTGGATATATTTAGAAGGATAGATTTTGATTGATTTTATTTTTGTTTATTTACGTAAATTTACTTGAGGTTGAAAATGTAATATAATTTAAAGAAAAAAAGTGGATAAATATATAAAAATAATGAATGGAAATAGCTACTCCCTAATTCTAATGATGTTATGCATAAATTAAATAAACGAAACATTTAAAATTCCAAAGATTTGCTCTACAAGCTTAATAAAGTTGAATTGTAAGAAATATATTTATAACTTCAGATGCAAAAATGTAAAATAAAAATAAATAAATAAAAAATTATGATTACAAACGCATGTATAGATGGCAAATTTATATTAACAACAACATCTATGTAGGATAAGGTGTATGCGAAATGAAAGTTAACAGAATATTGTTCAGTTGGACATCATATAGCTAAATATTCCATGAAAAAATATGGAAGTCAAATGGTTTTGTATGGAATGCTAGATATTGTAGGCAACAGGAAGACAACTTCAACAATATACTTCCAACTTCTTAAAAAATGAATCCGATCTTTCATTTTAAGCTGCCATGTAAAAAAGAGTACGAGGTGAACAAACAAATTAATGAAGGAATGAAGTGTAAAGAGAAGAACAAAGAAAATACAGTAATAACATAATATACCTCCTATGACTACATTAACTTACTCTTGGTAGGAATGCTGCAAGAACATAGTGGAAACTCCAAATAATAGTTGTTCATTTTCAAAGTCTGACATAATCAAAGACCAGTTAATTATCCATGGAATGAATTATGGATCTATAAAAATAAAAACTACAGTTTGTTGAGACTTATCTATTAATGCGGCTTTTGAAACGACTCCTCCACAAGGGAACCTCTACGAAAGGAGAAGACAACTAAGAAAGAGCTCTGATACCAATTTAGAGGGTTTTACTAAGAATCTTCTCTAAGAGAAAATCTTTGTCTTTCTTTTTATTATATTGCTATTATTTTTTATGTTTTTTTTTGTTCTTGTAATTTTTATTTTCTTACAATCTTCCAGATTTTCTATCAAAAAACTCCGACACTTAAAGATAGAAAGCTCGATGATTTGCCTCTTGATCTGTAAAGAGTAGTCACATCTATTTCTATCTATTGCGGATAATATGTCTTTCTATAACAACTAATCTACGATTTTCTCGATTTTCTAAATAAATTTGTTAAAACTTCCTAATGAACAACAAAGTAAAGTAGACAGACTATGACTATGCAAATCTCCACTTCTCATCCATCATCTTCTTCTTCATCGATACAACTTTGTGATAGTTGTGAAACTATAACTAATGTTGTTAAAGATTTGAATCGTAGAAAGATTTATTAGAAGAAATATTACAAATCCTTGAAGACGAAGTTTCTTCATTTCAAGATATTATTAGTAAATATCAAAATGAGATTCTTCAATTACAAGATAGTTTAAAAAGACATAATTCTAGAGATATTAAAAGACCGATCTCCAAAAATATTACTTCTACAAGTGGAAATTTAGAGGGTTTTGCTAAGATTTTTGTCTAAGAAAAAATCTCTGTCTTTCGTTTAATTATATTCCTATTATTTTTATCCATTCTTGCAATTTTATTTCTTTATGTCCTTTCTTACAATCTTCATGATCTTCTATCAAGAAGTTTCGACACTGAGAGTCAGAAAGCTCGATTATTTACCTCTTGATCAGTAAAATTGAGTCACTTCTATTTCTATTTAATGTGGATAATATATGGCTTTTTATAACAACTAATCGACCAATTTTCTCTATTTTCTAAACAAATATTATTAAATTCTTTAAAATTTTCTAATAAACAACAATGCAAAGTAGATGAAGTATATTTATCTAATGGCATAAAATATAAAAACTTGAAAAAATATTTTTGTAATAGCCTTAGAATACTTTACCGTTCATCAAATTAATTTCTTCAGCTTTTTTTAACTCTCTTAACTTTTTCTTGTCCTTCTAAAAAAGGTTTAAGACTGTAACAAAAAAGGTTTTCATCATATTTAAAAAAGCTTAAACAAACTCCATTAATTGGGATACAACACAACCAACTTAACTCATATGATTACTTTATTCTTTTGGCTATGAAACCCAAAATAAAGAAGCTAAGAACATTAGAAATATATTTGTGAAGAGAATAAAACTAATATTATAATAAAGACTTATTTTTAATTGCTTACTTGATATTTTCTTTTTAAGGCCTTGCGTGAAAAATAAATAAAATAAAAAAGAATTATAAAGCAAAAGGAATTGTGTAAGAACTTACTTTAATTTGAAGTCTTTGAATTTACCAGAATTGGGAGAGATTTTTTAAGTATAAATGTTATATGGTGTGCTCTGTATTTTCTAGTGTATGTTCTTGTGTGAAAAATCATTTGGGTCTTATAGAGAATTAGATGCTAATACATCACACCAACTTCTTACAAAAAATAAATAATGCTGTGTTATCTTCACAAGTGTGTGATTTACAATTAAATGTATGGATATTAACTTTACAGATGTATGGAGATAATAAAGATCATTCGTCTTCACGCTCTTTCTTTTTGACTTTCTGTATTGATAATTGTCCTTTGAGTGCTGTTTATTGTCCTTGCTCTTTAATAATGGGCATTTCTCTGTCTTTATGTATTTTCTTCTTTTGAATTATTGTACTATTTTTTCATTATCTCTATGTAGGCTTCTTCTAAATCAACATCCATTTTATTATTTTTGCCATCGAATATGTATCCTTCTTCTGTATTTGATTGAGTTTCTGACAATTCGTCATTTGTTTCTTAAATGACATCAGATATAATCCTTTATGTTGAATATTTGGTATTGGAATTTTTCCTATTTTAACTTTTATAGCAACATGTTCTTGACAGAAAATAACTCTATTGTTCCATTGTAATGCAAGTCTAGAATCATTATTTTGAATTTTTATCATTATTATGGTTTTTGAGATTCGTCTTTCATAATCTGTCTAATTTTTATTTTGGTATTTGTTTTTGAAAAAGGTCTAAATCTTTTGGCTCATTCATATATCAGAATATAATGATAAGCTAGAATTACTATATCATTATTTACAAAAGGTTGTCTGAAAATGAAATGGATCATTAAAGGGTAATCTTTTAACTTATCAAGAGTCTGTTTAAGTTTGGGTGAAAAGAACTCGAGAGATCTATTAAAAACATATATAGTGTCTATCATGTCATACTATGAGGATGGATAAAAAAAGGTCTTCTTATTCAACACTTATATAGTCAAAGGAAATTGTAGGATAATTGGTATAAGAAAATTTGAATTTTTAATGAATGATTCGTATTTGGGACCATGTTTAAGAAAATATCGATTCTCATTGTGATAGTAGCTTAGAATTTGAGAGAAATCGATTATCTCCTGTACGATTGATTCCTTTATAGAATTTCGAACAATATTAGCACAATTTTTCAAAAAATACTGACACAATCCTGTACGATTGATTCCTATAGACTAAAAAATAATTTTTATCTTAAGCTTATAGCAAATTAGCCACATTTTTTTTGTCAATTATTCGAAATATTTTTATTTACATATCAATGACTATAATGAAAATTAAAATAACACAAAAGAAGATTAAATTATTTTTTTGTACTTGCATGTCGTAATATAAATTTGGCATTATTATCAAATCAATATTCATAGTAATAAGATATAAAATAAACATTTTTAGTAATATATCTCTAAAATAAAAGGAATATGTAATAAATGATAAAAAGATGTTCGTAATTTTTAAATAGTATAATGTAGAAATGTGATTGGAAGCTACCTATTTTATATTTTAAATTCTTTGTACTTAAACTTACAAAATGATATTTAATTCATTAATCTTAATCAAATCAATAGATAATCATTTCTTATTTTCATTTTAATTTTTTTATTATTATCTATAAATATAATATATAATAATTTGGGGGCCCTAGTCAAGGTGAGAGACTTGAGTGATCGACTATCCCACCAATAGTCGAGGTCGATACTGATTACACTTCTGGTTACCAGTAACCTTAGGAGACAACATTAGGACTTTACCTTTGACAAGAAATTTCCCCAGTGAAGCCTAAACAAGCATACAAGAGCAAACAAATCTGCAACAATAATATAACTTTCAGGCTCACCAATACATTGTTGTTTATGCAGTAAAAAAGGAGAGTGCAACCATAACATGTGCTTCTGATTCAGGATACTGAGTATATAAACATGTTATCGGTATAAATTAGCCTATTTCTGCAGTCGTCCTGCCGCTGCCATGCGGTAAATCTTTAGTTCTTATAAGATGAGATCATACTTGAACTTCACGGTCTTTCCAGCATTTCTCACAGTTTTAGAGATATAAAACATGATCTTCAACAGCTGAAGTACGAATGGTGTTGGTATTCAAACTATTTCCATTGTCCTGGTAAAAAATAAGAGAGGACAATAAGAATGTCATTAACAAATAGGTATGATTTAAAATAATAAAGTAATATTGATAGTAATATCAAAGCTATGAATCCTGTGTTATCTTTGATTTGTATTTAAGTTTTTGCCCTGTGTAGCTTGTATATTACTTAGAAAAATATACAATAAAATAGTATATTTTATCTAATATAAGATACAGTCAATATGTTATTAAAAATTAATTTACCTCGATATTGATCTTGCTTCATCACACTTGCAGTACACACATTCTGTATTCGATAGTTTACTGTAGTTGATGCAACACATGTTCAAACTCACTTTTCCCTTTAGCCAAAAGAATTGTTGATCATTCTGTAAATGTATGAAAACGAGAATTAGTAAATTACTAACAGTCAAAAAATATTGAAGATTATGTTATAATGCAATAAAATGTTGACCTTGAGTGTGAATGTCCTGAATGGTAATGATTTTGCTCACAGATAGATGACATATCATTTCTAATCTTGCAATCAGGTAATGTTTTCTTGAGGCTAAGCTTGCAATTCGTTGTCGATTATCGTTGGTCCTTGTAATTTTGCTATGCTAGGCTAGATTTAATTAATAAGATGTAGATAAACCCTTATTATGAAATTTTTAATATAAATTAAATGTTTTGATGTCTAATATGTGTGATTTCTTGGATGTTTGTTATTGTGTTTAATGTTTTTCAATTAATTGGCTACTAATTGGAATGATTTGTAAATTTTATTGATTTCGAGATAAAGAATAAAATATATAACACTTATAACAAACATTGTACAATCCGACAAGGGATAGATATATTGCTATGCTTTGCACGATTCTTATAGATGTTCTAACATTTTAATGCATTCTTTCATATTCTCATCTTTCATAGAGTATAGGAAGATCACATAAATGGATATATTTAATTGATATCGAGAGATGCTTTTAATTAACTTAGGAACATTGATCAACAAGAATGTATACATATTGTCATAATATTGATTCGCATTAAAGATGGATTAATAGGGGAATCCAAAATCTTAGTAATCTTCTTGCATAATTTTATTAAAACTTTCATAAACTTGCTCAATAGAATAGTTGGTTAAAGTAGTTAATTAGCATAATATCATAAAACAAAATTTGTTATTCAATTAAAAGTAAAAATTAATTGATCCTAAATTAAGTACATAGTCCTCGTAGAAATGATAATTTATTCATCACTTTATTACTTGTTCGCGATCCCGTATACTTGCGGGAAATCAAATGGATCAAGTGTTTGGCACCGTTACATGAAACTATTGTATTCAATTAGTTTTAATTTATTTTAGTTTTAATCTGAATTTTTATTACTTTATTAGTCAAAACTTATATTAGAAAAAAAAAATTACAGCATTTCTTCTCTTTCTTTTTCATGATCTTGAATAAAAAATTCAAGGTACGATGATTTTGATCAATTTGATACAAAAGACGAACGAACAGTCAGATTAATAAGAAAAGTACATATAGAAGCACAACAAAAATAACAAACAGAATTAATAGAGGAAATCACACAAAATTTGGTGGTCGTTGAATTAAATGCAAATGCAGCACATCCAATTGTAGCTTGCGAGGAATGAAAATGAGAGAAATACGTGGTTCTACCATTAATAGCAAGTGGATCCAATATAGCTTATCCAACATTTGGACAAACTAATTTTCATTTAAGAACGGACTTAAATCAATATATTTCAACATGCACTACAATTCTTTGGGAAAGCCACTGAAAATCTAAATGCTCGCATCTTGAGATTTTTGGATATTTGCTCATCAATTGAATATACGAGAGTTTCCAGTGATGCAATTCGACTAAAACTATTTCCTTACACTTTGAGAGATTCATCTAGGGAATGGTTGAACCCATTCCCACTTCACAACATCACTACTCAAGATAGTCTGAACTAGAAATTCTTGAACAAATACTTCCCACCAAAGAGGATTGTCGGAAACTACAAGAAATATCACTTTCAACGACCACAAAAATGGTCGTAGAATATGCATTTTTGGTCGTTGAATGTATTATTTCAGCAACTAAATAATTGATCATAAAAAGTTTGTATGACAATCAATTCTTTTTCAACCACTTATTTGGTTGTTATATCAACTATTTTTGTCGCCAAAATATAATGAAAGCAACCAAATTTTAGTTGTCTTTCATTTCAACAACAAAAGAAATGGTCGTAAAAAATTAAAATTGACAACCAATTTTATTTCAACAACTACTTGATAATTATTTATTTGATAAAATACCATTGAAGCAACCAAAATCTAGTTGCATTTCTTTTCAACAACAAAAGAAGTGATTGTAAAAAGTTTATATTAATAATCGAAATATTAAAATAAAGAGAAATATAATTGTCAACAATAATATCAATGGATTCATATATGTCACACATTCACATCATTCTACAAGCAAACATTTTCCACAATTATAAACAATTATAAAAAGTAAAGAAAGCCAATTGTAAATAATGTTAACAAGAACTAAAGTTTTCCTAGCATTGAATTAATTAAAATCCCAACATCAACTACAAATATATGTTAATTATGTGAAATATCATGACTTAAACAAAAGATTACATCTAGTTTAACCAATTATGTTCTAATCATAAATGATCATGCCGGTGTAGAGTTAGAAATTATTGCCCCAATAAAAAATAAATAAATAAGTATTATCACGTCACCCAAAATAAAGTCAAAAAAAATAATTATCGCCATTTAAATCATTGGATGGAGATGCATCAGGTTGAGTAAGTAGAAGAAGAAACTCTTCTGGAATGCGATTTAAGATTGTTTGCACAGATTTCAGTTGAGAACGAAGATCTTGAACCTCATTCCATAAAGCAACATTCTCTATATAAGTACCACATTTTTTCAATAGTTTTCTTTGAGTTTTTTTGTTGATCAACGTAGCTAAATCTCTTGCCCAAAAATTGCTCACATATTTCAGATACTTTCAAAAGTATAGGTTGTTCATTCAGGTCTAGCTGAGAATTTAGTTATGTAAAAGATCAAGCATTTGATTCTGCGGACATGTAAATTATAAATAAAGATTAGAATTTTGAAATATATATTATATCATTATGACAAATAAACTACTTACATAATGAGACTCCACTTCTTTAGTTGTCCACCCGCATTCATTGCTACAGTGCATCTCATAGAAAAATTTGATGTGACTCAGTAGCTCTTTTGTAAGCGGAAAATCTGTTTATAAAAATAGAATTAATGTATGAAATTCATGAAATAAAATATTGTATCATTATTTATGACTTACCGTGTCATGTGCGTGTGCAGCATTCCGACACTTGAAGAGTTGCCAATTTTTTATTTTTTATTTTTTTGCATGATTTGCTTTGCTGACTTCAGACTTTTTCTGCAAAAGCATATGTATCACAATAACAATCAAATCAAAAAATCATATGTATCAAAAAATACATAAACTAAAGAGGAAAACACTTCGAAACACACTCTAAAAACAACAAAGATCATAGTGCTAAGAGCTGACCCATCTACAAACACTAGATTTAACTCAATTAAGGCATAGATTTCTTCAAGAACATGCAATAAAATAGTATTATTGAACAGTACTAACTTTCATCTCATCACTTGCAAAATAATCATAGAGTTAATCCCAATCACTTTGCTCCACTAAGATACAGGCTTGTTTCTTTTTGCAATTCTAATATCTTTATTGCCACCCATGCCTTCAAATTTTTTATGCAGTCTACAACGATATTCCTTCCATTTCTTGCTCATTGAATGATCAATAGCATCTTTGATTGTGTGGTTCATCTCAAACTCGAATTTTTCCTTTAAAAAATTATTAGAAAAAAACTCGGACATATATATATAATAAAGAGTGACATATAAAGTGAAAGAGAAGTACATTCAGACCAAAAGTGAAGTCTTAGATGCACCGCCAATCTCTTTCCATTTTTTTACTGCTAGGGGTGCCATTGAACGAACAATAAATCCATTTTCATTAGTCCAAGCACATGCATTCTCTCCAATAACTTCTCCATTTTTGTTAAATTCTACTTACAATTTATGTCTAGTAGTAATAACAGCGTGTTCACTTCGTTTTCCCAGCATAGAACCTCGTCCTCGTCGTTTACGAAGAGGCTCTATAATAAAAATATTATCATAAGTCACATAATATAATGCTTACCTAAGTATTAACACCAAACAATAAAATGATAAAAAAAAAAAAAAGGAAAAGAAAGAAAGAAAGAAATCAAATGCAGATAATTGGTTTAAATATAATGTAAAATGATAGAAAAATCCAGACAAGTACCTGGAACAAGATTTTTAGACTATATCATTGAACAACCATCTTCATGCGTTGGAAGAGAACTCATGGTACAAACTATCTAAACAAAAACACATATATGTGAAGTTTTTACATGGATTTAAAAGCTAATAAAGATGTGTACATAATTAACTTACCTAAATATTACAATTTACATTGCAAAGTAATTCACACAATTAGTGATAGTAGAGTATATATTCTAATCGGCATCATTTTCTAACACATCATCATCCCTGTCGTCATCATTTGCACCAGCCTCTGAATCATCATTATCTAAATTGGGTAAATCATTCTCGTACTCATCTCTAAAATCATCATATTGTTCAGTGTCGTCAATGGAATCATAATCTTCCATCGAAGTTGCTCTTTTTTCGTTTTGTATGATGTTATCATCAAGCATAATTGGTTCAACACCATCATGGGCAAAGGATTGCATTTCTAAATCTAGTTGTACAGAACTGAATTGAATTGTTGACAAATCATCTTCTTGTAAAACCATTTGTTCGTCTTGGCTTTGACTGTCATCTTTTTCTCCATTTTCAACTTTGTCCCACAAGTGATGAAGAAAAACCTTTTTAACAACTTTCCAATGAGCTCCATTCTTGGGGTCATCAATATAAATACTTGTAGGGCTTGAGAGGCAAGAATGAACAGATCATTTTTACACCATTCACCTTCAATGCTTATAGACATGATGTTACAGTCTTGATGTGTCTTTCTTTTGTCTTGTCTATATCGAACCACTTGCATCTAAAAAAATAAGCATGACATCCTTTTATATAGCATAACTCTATAACTTCTGTCAATACTCCAAAAAACTCCATATTTTCATTATTAAGGAAACCACGAACACAAACACCACTATTTTGAGTTGTTCGTTTATCATCATGTTCTTTGGTCGACAATTTGACTCCATTGACCACACAACTGGTATATGAGTTAACTCGAGTGTCCGGACGACATGCTAAAGCATATAAATTATCGGTTGCTTCAGGTGATCCAACATGGCGCAATTTTATCATCTGTAACATTGTTCATACAATTAATAATATCTTTAAGGTAATATAATCATATTATTAATTACGGAAACCAAGTTACACGATCCTCAAACCACTTAGGAAATGTGATTTCTTGAACTTTTTGTAAGTTCTGACACCTTGTTCTTTTTAGTTCTTCTATATGTTCACTGCATAAATAAGAAATTATAGTAATAGCATAATTAAGCAATTAGAATAGTTATATCTAGGAGCTTATTATACTGACTTGTTATACGGTTGAATTTCTGGACAATTGTTCAATATATACCAATAAGCTCCCTTATGCTCACCATCTCGTAACTGTATCGCTTCTTTTTATTCCCAGTGGTCTAATATCATTCTTGAAAATCGATAATTCTTTAACATCATTTCTCTCCACAACATAATTTCTTTCTGGTCGATTAAATTTTGTCTCAATATCAGAAAAATACATGGACCAAAATGTCAATGCTTCGTTTTCAATATATGCCTCTGCAATAGAACCCTCTGGATAAAGCTTTATTCTTACGTATTGTTTGAAAGTTCCTAAACTGAGTTCAATAGGATACATCTATCTAGTATGAACTGGCCCAGCAAGAATTGCCTCATAAGGTAAATGTATAGCCAAGTGAACCATAATGTCAAAAAACACGTGGAAATATACGTTCTAATTTGCAAAGTACAAAAACACTAAATTCCTGTAATTTTTCCAAATCACTAACATGTAATGTCCTTGAGCATATTTGTTGGAAAAAGACTGAGAATTCGGTTAATGTTTTACTGATCTCCTTTTTTAGTAGATTTCGAATTCTGATTGGCAACAAGTGCCGTAATAATACATGACAATCATGAGATTTTAGCCTAGTAATCTTTCCTTCATCTTCGTTCACATTTTTTGAAATGTTTGCAGCACAACCATCCGAAAATTTGACCTTTTTGAGAAACTTGCAAAATTGCCTCCGTTCATCAGCTTGTAGAGTATGCGCTGCATGTGGTTTCACCCACTTGTTCCCTTGTTGTATAAGATGTAGTTCTTTTCATATTCTCATATCTTCAAGATCAAGCCTCGCTTTGTCCGTGTCTTTTGACTTTCCTTCTATGTTTAGCAAAGTACCAACTATATTATCACAAATATTTTTCTCAATACGCATGACGTCTAAATTGTACCTCAAAAGAAGCTTAGGCTAATATTCAAGTTCAAAAAAGATGCTTTTCTTTGACCAATTCAATTCTTCTGGTTGATAGTCATGGTTGCCATGACTTTGTTGAAAGGTGGCCATGCATATGGTCTGCCCAGATGCTGTGATCATGAGTTCAATTTTGACCCGAAGTGCTGCCATGATGCCCTGGCTGCAGCTGCTCGCCTGGCCAGACCATAGCTTTTACTCTTCTCCTCAAAATTGTAGCAACTACCTATAAATCTATTGATTACTATGAATTTGATATTTATTTGGTAGTTCTGCGATTGAAAATATCTAATATTTATTATTGAATAATTGTGAAGAAGTTGTCACCCGATATGGGTTGTGTCATTCATCTATGAACAGTGTCATTAACAAAAAAAATTCTTCTGGTTGACGTTTTCGCTTTTTATCACCATACTCTTTATGCTTATCAAGTATTGTGTTGTGTACATGCTCCAGTTGTCTCAATATATCATCACCATTCAAAAGTTTTGGAGCTTGCCTATTTTCAATCTTTCCGTCAAAATTCTTGTCCTTGCGCCAACAATGACTAGTAGGAAGGTAAATTCGATGTCCCATATAACATATTTTACTCCTTATCCGATATGATGTTGTGTCTTCATTACATACTGGGCAAGCACCGTATCCCTTTGGACTCCATCCAGATAAATTTCCATTAGTAGGAAGATTATTTATTGTCCAAAAATTGCCGCACACATGCGAAACATTTTTTTCTATATTGAATCATACGATTACTCCCAATTCCCACAATTCTTTTAATTCATCTATAAGGGGCTTTAAAATTATGTCCATATCTTTACCAGGAGCCTTTGGTCCAGGAATTAATAAAGCCATCAAGAAGAATGACTCTTTCATACATCTCCATAGAGGTAAGTTATATGGAACTAATATTACTGACCACATACTGTAAGCATTACTCATGTTTCCAAAAGGGTTAAACCCATTAGATGCTAAGCCTAATCTTACATCTCTTGGATCACTTGCAAACGATGGATATAATCTATCAAAGTGCTTCCAAGCCTTTGCAGCTGCAGGATGATTTAAAACTCCTTCATTATCCGGTCTCTTTTATTTATGCCATCTCATATCCTAGGCAGTATTTCTTGATGTGTATAAATGTTTTAATCAAGGGGTAACTGGAAAGTAACGCATATTCTTATGAGCTACATTTTTCCCTTTCCTGTCATTATTTTTCCATCGACTTTCTCCACATACTGGACATTTATCTAATTTGGCATTTTCTTTCCAAAACAAAGTGCAATCATTTTTACAAACATGAATTGACTCATCCTAAACCCAAAGCACGTTTTGTCTTCGCTTCATAATACGATGTTGGTATCCCTGTCCCGTCAAAAAATGCATCATTCAAAAGTTTGAGAAGCATATCAAAAGATTTGTTGCTCCATTTATTTAGTACATTAATGTGCATTATCTTGACTAAGAAAGTCAATCTAGAAAATTTGGTACAACCAAGATACAACTCTCTCTCTCCACATTCTTCAACATATCATCAAACTTTCGAATTCTTTTGGCTCATTCTGATCATCAAAACCAAGATGGGGTGATTCATCATTAGGCTCTACTTCATTAAAACTTGAACAAGAAACGTCTTGTATTACATTTAACATTGGATCAACAAATTCATCATCACTGCTCTCCTTTATTTCACCCGGAGTTGTAGTATTAGAAGTGACAGCGGGATATCTTTCTCCATGAAATACCCATGTACAATGACTGCTTTCAAACCTATAGACTATTAGATGGCTTTAACAGTTTCTAAATCTTGCAATATACCATTTACACAGGAGCAACATGGACATCGTGTCTTTCCTTCTAGGTTTAAAAATTTCGAGCTCTTTCTATGAAAGACGTAACACCATTTCTATATTCATGTGACAACCTATTAGTCTGCAATATCCAATTCTTATCGACTAACATTTCTTCACCTATGAAAGAAAAATAACAAAACAACTAAAAGAGTAAAAAGGGAATCATATAACCACTATAGAAATAATAAACGCAACTTACTAAATTCAAGAAATTTAATCAAAGTATATACCTTGATGAAAAAAATGGTTCCACAAAAATATTTGTACTACTACTCTTGCAAAATAGATGATCCCCTTTCAAAATTGTTTAACAAAAAAAATTACTTGACAATAATGTATGTGACAAGAATGAAATCATAGGAATCCATGTCATAAATAGTATATGGCATTGCAAGGGATATGTTAATGCTCATACTGGTCACCTAGTAAGTGATGGGTCTTTATATGATCTTTTTGTAAATGTTGCGATTTCAATGACTTGCTAATGCTTGCATCTGGTTGAAGTTGCCTAGATGAACTTATCTCTCGTTTTTGTTCTCCCTCCTCTGCTACCCAATAAAAATAGCTTAAACACAAATTTCACTTCTTTCCCCCAACATAAAATTCGAAAATAATAATCACTCTATGCTACCACAAACTTAAATCTCTGTAAACAAACAACAACCCACTTCTAAAAGAAAATTATAATCAAAACTTCAAGATTTAATAAAGCTTCCCTACTAGTTTTACAAGAACAGCCCACTTCTCAAAAAAAATTATTATAAAAAGAGGGTTAAATAGCAATTGAAATATTTCCGAACAAAAGTACAAATCAAGGTCATAAAATTCTCAATAATGCAGAAATTGCACAAATATACCAAATAAATAAATAAATAAAAATTAAACATACCAGATTCAATGAATTTGGATCCTGAAAATCAGATTACCTTCAATGTCACTGCAAAAATGACATTCAATTGGAGATATATAAGATTGCTACTGATAGGGTTTTGGTGGAAATCGAATTATATTGAAACCGTGATTTTATTGGAGGGAGGAGTTTCATTGAAACCAAATTGGTGGGAGAAGAGAACGTGATCGTGAAATTAATTGGGAAATTAAAATCTGGTAAAGGGTGAATAAAAGGAATTTAAATATTTAATTTGGTCCTCATCGTTCCTCTTTTATACAAACAAAGTCCTTTCTAAATGTCAAATAAAGTCCTCCATCTTTCCAATTTTAACATTGTAGTCCTATAACCTTTATTTGTTCAATTTAAGTCCTTTCCATATATTTTTTTGGTTCATTTTCAAACAATCTAATATCGAGGTTTCTCCTAATTTAAAGAATCTATATACACACAAAAATAAGTATAAATTCAATAAAAACACTCCAAAAAATCCAATATTGATTATCCAATAATTGTAAAATTACACTTATAGCTCCCAATCCAAATTTATCAATCCCTTTCTGAATCTTTTTTATTTATTTTATTTTTATATTTTTAAACTTAAACCTTATTTTTAAAAATAAAAAATCTCAAAATAAATAAATTAATTGAATGAGCAGTAAAGAAGATATTTTGTCATTGTCCCACCTTCCAAAAATCCTCAAAGAGACGAAGAGTGGAAAGGACCGTGGTGAACTTTATGAAATGAATGCTAAACATTACTTGCTAAATGACCACATTAGGCATGAGATATCCGTTAATAAAGAGCTATTAACTTTACCAAAAGAAATATGTCATTCTTGTACCACTGCACATAGTATTAGTGCATTAACGATCCATACACTTGGTGCTCGGTCAAGCATCACTTTTACTGACAATAGGGTGGATTCAGTGCAGATCATCCATTCTATGTGTCGTCCTTCCAACGATTTTTCTTCACGTTTTCTCCGTACCCTGGTTAAGTTTGGATTAAAGTTCGAGGCACGCATCTCATATATTATTTTATTTAAACAAGACGGAGCATCCAAAATCACCCCATCCTGAGCATCCAAAATCACCATGTCCTGTCCCGATACTAAAACAGAGCAAAAATGCTTGCTGAAGTCCCGTCTCATCCGACCAAACTAATGTGGTGATTTTTTTTATTATTATTATTATTTTTTTTTTTTGCATCACTTGAGGCAGGGCAAGTTCTTTTACCATCGTTATATAAAATGTAATATCAACATGCTTATGATATATATATATTTTTGGCTATATAGTCATTCTCGACAATCAATAGTATTGTAGTCAAATGTTTAAAACTATTTTGACGCTAAATTAGAGTTGGGAACCAAGTAGTTGTCAACTTCAATGACTAAAAATATAGCCGTTGCATGTCACCTTTAACGACTACGTATCACTGGTCGTTGAATGTCTCTACTTCCAACAACGAGATTCAATCAGTTGTTTTACTATATTAACGACCAGAACTATGGTCATTAAATATTTATTTTATTATTTGTATTTCTAACAATCAATTATGTAGTCGTTGAATATCAATAGATATTTTGGCGGGATTTCTTGATTTTGCGTCCACTCTCAACGACCAATAGTAATTTAGTCGTAGAAAATATAGAATTAACAACTAAAGTTTTGGTCATTATAGTATATTTCCAACCAATTCAAAATTCAATTGTACATTCTCTCAACTTGATTCAGAGTGCTACTAAGAGGCATGGGACAAATACAAAGTTCTACTACGACAATGTCAGCAACATGGTCTATAAAAATGGCTTCAAGTCCAGTATTTTTACATTGGACTAAATCCGACTAGGAGGGCTAATGTTAGTTCGGCCTGTAATGGGTCAATTACAAAGAGGACTGCAAATCAAGTTTATCATATAATGGAGGATCTAGCATACACCAGTGCATTATAGCCTATTGAGATATCATGTGGAAAAAGAGCTGCAGGGATGCACAAGGTTAACACATTGACTGCTATTTCAGCACATCTAACAGCACTAACTAAAAAGGTAGATGGTTGGACAACCAATCAAATAGTGAATGCAATTCAAGC
>CAIGRB010019218.1:5305-25021 GCA_903798255.1 Fraxinus quadrangulata | reverse complement strand
TACGAATCTTACGAGCGATGAAAGTAAAAATTTGACCATCGAGGGTCAGGAATTGAAACAACTCGTGAATTTATAGTGTTTTACTTAATTCTTCACACACATGCATACATCAGTTTTGCATTGAAAAAGTAGATATTGATTTTGGCAATGTGGTCTTGAAGTTGTTTATAGATTTAATACGATGATTTCAATTTTGAGACAAAACATTAGGTTATCTAACCAAAACCTTTTGCAAATTTGTGTATTTGTTAAGTTAGGTTATTACTTTGTTTGAAAACAAACAAATATTTAAAGTTTAAGATATTTGATATGTATATTTTATACACTTATTTGGGCCTAAACATATAGACATTTAATATTTTTTTTGAACAATTATAACCTGATTTATTGTATATTCCGTTTATTAGGTAAACCTTGATGATTGTAAGTGGAATGTAATGAAAGAAGCAAAAAATGGTGAAAATGGGCGAAATTTAAAGTTCGAGGATCAAATTGTAAATATCCAATAGTTGATTCGAACCAAAAAAACTATAATTAAGGTTTTTTAGGAGTAACTTGGATGCAACTAGAAGTCAAAAATGAATGAAACATGATCAAAGTACTTTCACAAATCAATTTTCAATCATATAAGTTATATTCCAAATTTTTAGTCGAAAATTAAAACTCATTTCTGGTATAGTAAATGTTCGAATTGGAAAAATTTTACTTCTAAAAGAATTGTATCTCCTTAAATTATTTTTTCAACACACTTTAAATTGTTTCAATCGAATATCGAGAGAGAAAGTTATGACCAAAATACAGATGGATGTGCAAAAGCAACTTTCTTTATTGAATTAAAACTCTTTTAGAAACCAAGTGTGACGTGATTTTTAATCTATTTTCGACTCCTACAAATATCTAACAGAAGAATACATTAGAGATATCTCAAATATATTATACTACAATATTTATCAATTATTATCATTAAAAAGAAGCAAAATTCATAATTTTTGTAAGAAAATTGAAGGAAACATACAAGAGTTCAATCAAGTGAAGATTTAAACTTGATTTTTGGGTAAAGAATAGAATAGGCAAATGAAGATTCATAAAAAAAATCATTCAAGAAATTCAAGATTCATCTTCATCTTCATATTCTCAATTTATCAAAAATTCGAGTTATGTATTTCCACTTAAATATAATTTCTTATAATTTTGCTATGTTAAGCTAGAATTTTAATTACTAAGATGTAGAAGGATCCTTATTATGAAGTTTTTAATATAAATTAAATATTTTGACGTCTAATATGTGTGATTTCTTGGATGTTTGTTATTGTGTTTAATATTTTTTAGTTAATTGACTACTATTGAAATGATTTGTGAATTTTATTGATTTCGAGACAAATACACTTATAACAAACATTGTAAAATCTGATAGGGAATAGAGATATATCATAGAGATATAAGAATGTTACATAAGGTGATAAATTTATTTGGCATCGAGAGTTGCTTTTAAATAATTTAAGAATATTGATCAACAAGAATGTGCACATATTGTCATTATAATGATTTGCATTAAAGATTGATTAATGGGGAGATTCGAAATCTTAGTAATCATCTTGAATAATTTTATTAAAACTTTCATAAACTTGCTTAATAGAATAATTAGTTAAAGTGGTTAATTAGCATAAAATCTTAGTAATCATCTTGCATAATTTTATTAAAACAAAATTTGCTATTCAATTAAAGTGGAAATTAATTAATCGTAGATTAAGTACATAATTTTCGTGGGAACGATACTTTATTTATCACTTTATTACTTGTTCACAATATTGTTCACTTGCGGGAGATCAAACGGATCACTTCACAATCTCACTTTGTACACGATCTCGAGAGGCTCAAAAATTCATCATCGACCGCTTCGCTCTGGTACTAAATTGTAGAATTTAACACCAAAAGAAAATATTTTTTATTGATATAAATCGCTCACACAATTTTGGAAAAGACACACCGCTATTCACCATACTTCTATCTAATTTTATATTGGCAACACTCACTGCTTCACGTGTTGACTAAAAGACTCGATGCTTCAAAATTCGAAAAAATTAAATCGAAAAGTCGGTGCAAAAGGGGGGAATTGAAAATCATCACCAACTTAAAGGAAAGTTCCAGATTTCTGTGGGCCTTTTCATCTCATATACTTACAACCCATTTCTTGAGCTTGCTTCTTCAAGCAGATTGGGAACAATCTAGAATAGTGGCGGACCCAGCATTCGACGAGGGGGCACGGCCACACATGCTGGGCTTCGCGGGAACAGTGCACCACATGAGGAAAAAGGAGACTGGCACGACTCATGCGAGGGTTTGGCACTTGACTTCTCCTTTCTATTTTTTTTTTTAATTGAGCCTTCCCCATTTGGTTGGGCTGAAATTATAATTAATTTTAGTTAGGCCTCTGCTTTTCAATTAACCAAGCCCAAATCAAATATATATATATGGTTCAGGTCCGTTAATTTCACCTTTCACGGTTCCACTTCCAAATTTCCACCAACACCCACCTTCCGGTGAGGCCTTCACCAATGGGCGTGACTAGTCCAGTCGTGCCGGTGCCGGACAACTTGATTGTAGGAAGCCGGAAGGTCGGAACTGCCGACTGTCGCCGTGATCGTGAGGGAGCCCGTGAGTTTTCTCAATTTTTTTCTTCTTTTTTTTGTTATTTTTTATTTATGAGTTATGATTATCCTTACTTAAGAATCATGATTTATGTTCTATGAGTTAATTGGTAATTTGGCATTGAAACGAGAATTGTGATTTGGGATAAATAATTTATCGTATTGGTAATTTGTGATTTATATATATATTGAAGGGTAATTTATAGATTTAGTACTGTAGTTCAGGTGATAATTTGTTATATTATTCTTCCTGTAGTCATCTCTCTCTCTCTCTCTCTCTCTCCCTCTATCTCGTATTTCGTAAACGATCTCACTATTGTGGTCGTTGATGGTTGACGACTGTCGACTGCCATAGCTGAGTTCATAATCGCCACTGATCTATAATGTGTATAAAAATTACATTCACTGCCTTTTGTAGAGAAATCTGGAATTTGAAGCACTAATATACTAGAAAACTCTATCACCGACAATAGCACCTATAAATACAGGATGGTTGTATTTGTGTGTGTTGTGGGCGAGAAAGAGGCAACGAGGAACATTGAGAGAAAGAGAAGTGATGATGTTAGAAAAAGAGTTAGATAGTGGAGTGATAGTGAAGAATTAGTGGAAGTTGTGTGAGTATTCCCTATTTCATAAATAATTAAGTTTGTCATTTAATAAAATTGTAAAATTGTTCATTTTGTAATAAAAGAGAATTTCTTTTGTGTTCTAAATTCAATAGTTACTACATGCCAAATTCATATTCATTCTCTTGAATGTCACATTAACCTCCTAAGTTTTAAATTTAAACTTTCTTTTCTTCTCTTCATATCTTAAGAATAAAGTGGGCAAGAAAATTATCGTGTATGAATAATTTTGACGAAACTTCAATCAATTAATCCCCACGTACAGGAAATAATTTCACACTGGCTTACCAGAATATTCACATGGTAGGGCCCACCATGTAATAAAAAAATTATACGCGGGGCCCACATGTGTGAGTGCCCTGTGAGTTTCTTGTGAAATCATTTCCTATACGTGAAACATTCTTCGACTTAAATTCAAAACTTTTAAACTGCCAACTTGAATTGAGCTCTCATGTCATTATTTGCTAAACCTATTGCTGTGTCATTAGCTCAATTATTGTGTGTGTGGATTTTACATTATGAATAATGTTACTTGTAAATAATGAAATTACATAATGATTTATATAGAAATGAGATATCAAAAAAAGAGTAAAGAATTTTTTTTTTATTTGGTCGAAAAAATTCTTACCATATAAGCACTTCATGTGTATGTAAATCATTATATACATGTAGTATATTGTGTATATTTATGTCAGTAATTTATTGTTTGAAGTAAAAATGTGAAAAAACTATAATGATTCTACTTAACTAAATAAAAAAATTCAATTCATTTTAAATGGAAATGAGCAAATAACAATATTATTTAGCTACCTACATGTAATTTCAACTATATATCACCTAAACAAAATATTTATTTTATCGAATATGATAATTAAAAGTTACTTAATGATTCGTTGTACAAATTTAACGAGTCAATCCCAACAACACTTGTAATATGAAATTGATAATTAAGTTACTTAAATGATATTAGAATTCTAACTTACATATCTCAAGATATTAGAATTTTGTTATGATAAAACTACAATAAAATAAATCAACTAAATAATCAGGTATCGGTAGATAATTGGACTAAATATATCACCATTCTTGTCGAGAATTATACCTATAATTCAAATAAAAATCTATTACGATTACTTCCAATTAGCAGAATTCGAACTCCTAATTCCTCTATAAAATTCATCTATTCATATAAATTCAACAATGATATATAGTTTTGAAACTTAAGTCCATGTTTGATTTATCTTTAAATTATCGAAATTTAAGTCAAAGTCAACAGTTAACTTTAACCAAATATCCTATAGGACTCATAATTTTTCAACTACACATTTCATCAACTTTTTATCAAAATTTAATAAAAAATTTATTTTTAGTTAAACCAAACATGGACTTAATATCTTCGCGTAAAATTATTGCTCCGTTAACTGTGGGATTTCAAACTTAGCCCTTGTTTAATTTTGATTTTTGAAATATTATTTTACCTCAAACTTATTTTTAACTATACATTCTTTAAATAAAATAATTTTTAACATTGATTCGTAATTTTTTTCTACTTTCAATTATGCTCCTGTTTGGTGAAAATTAAAATCAAATTTTTAGTAGATTTTGATAAAAGTTGATAAAATGTATGGTTGAAAAGTAGTGAAATCCATAAAATATGTAGTTAAAATTGATTGTTGACTTTGACTTAAATTAAAATTTTAATTTTAATCACAACCAAACAGAGTATGTATACATTTTTTAAAAAATTAGTTCTTAAAAAATTAAAATCACTTGTTTTTGAAGACTATTAGGCCTTATTTGATCTTTACTATTTTCCATCCAAGTTCCAACTTTTTTTGTATAGCCAATTATTCTTGGCAACACATTTCCCCTCCAACCACGTGACTCTTTTTTCAAGGTTTTCATTGAATTGGTTTTTCCATCACTTTGGTGGGAAAATGATTTTCCTTATTTATTTATTTTTTTTTTTTTTGCAATGGAAATAAATTATATTCTCAATTGTAAATTTTTTTTCCCTTTTAATGGACAATTTTCATAAAAACAAAGTCAAACGAACACTAAAAGATCCAAAATTTAAACATTTTTCAGGCAAAAATTATACAAATCAAACACAATTAATTGACAATTTTCAGAAAAATAAGTTCTAGGCAATTATTTTTTCTCAAATTCGTTTTCTTTCCATTCTTGCAATCAAATGGACCCTTAATTATTAAATTCAACGTCCCCTTGAAAGAATTAATGGTCTTAAAAATTCTTTAGTGTATCTTCTATTTTTTAAGCGTCCTAATCATTTTGAGCAATCCTACAATTACATAAACGAAACATTCCAGAAGTGAGACAAAGATGTGGGGTCCACATTTTTAATAATATTTTATTCAGGTGGGGCCCACATTCATGTAAGTATCTGTGAAACATCTGGCAATGAATAGTTCTGGTAATGTAGCATTTTTGAACCATTTTTCCTTATAAAGAAGGTAATTTTTGACCCAAAGTCATGCAAAATGTGGAATACTACTATTGGCTATTTTTGACCTAAAGTCATGCAAATTGTGGAATTCTATTGGCTGGTGCTTGATAATGCAATATGTGGGAATACTATTGGCTGGTGCTTGATAATGGAGTACGTGGGAATACACGCAAGCGGACCTCAAATTAGATTATTATACGACAGAATCTTCTTTAGTACGGCTGGGTCCAACTGGCTTTTAACGGCCGTTTTAGGCCTTTTCACGTCTTGTAGGAAAAACTGCACTCTTGGACCCTTATTTATTGCTCGAGAAGTAAGATGGTCCTGACCTCTTGAAACAAAAGCAAGTGGTTCTCAATATTTTATTATGATTGTACAATCAGTCCTCAACTATGAAAAATCGTCAAATGTATTTCCTTAAAAAAAATAAAAATTAATAGGTGATTGTGAAAAAGTAAAGCAAAAGGAAATACAATTTTTAGAGTCTTCAATAAGACGTCTCGTCCCTTATGCAAGAAGACCTGTAAGGATTGTTTGATGACACTTTCTTTCCATGCACAAGTCATCCATTTTAACTTTAAGATAGGAGAATTTGAAAAATCGAGATATTCAGTCTTTCCAAACTTGGTGCATCGAGCATCAAAAAGATTGTATAGAGAGATTACATGAACAATTTTTTTTTCTACCAAGTTTTAGTGCCACATTGAAGGAATGGATTAAAATTGTGCAGCGGTTCTAAATTATTTAAGTTATAAATAAATAAAAAATAAGTGATAAATAAATTAATAATAGTTGTATATTCCTCGAAAATGTGTAAATAACAATGATTTGAGTATTTATAAACATGATTCAAACATAGGCTAAAAAATGAATGACTCGTGAATGATCTAATTCCTAATTCTACTACTTTGACTCAATTACTTATATTCTCATCAATTGATTATGAAGGTGGATTTTTTTGATATCACGAATTCAACTTTATCAAGTTGGATTTTATTTTACTTCTGTCGATGAGAAACTTTAAGCAAGACATAGTTTTATTAGGATTATGTGATAATTTAATGACGAGAACTACATTTTGCAATTATTATGGTACATGAGGATTAATTTGCTCAAATTTAAATCTTAGGGATCAAATTGCTAATATGTATTAGCTTGGGAAAGACAGTGATGCTTCTAAATTCTAATTTATAACGGCGCCCTTCTGTCAATCTTGTGGCACGTGTCCTGTTATTTGCAAATTCGCACATGCATACACATGGATGCATGTGTAGGACCATGTGTATGCATGCGTTCTATCCAATCACATACATACATACATACATACATACATATACGTTCACACACACACACACACACATATTTCTTGCTAATTTTGATTCCAAAGTCTAATTTATTTGGTGAAATAAATCTTAAATTCTCTTTTTATTTGATACGGTGAAGAGATCTTCAATCATGTTTGATATTTTTGCAAATATTCATGTATAAGTACAAATAGGGCTAATCGAATTCTTGTTTAGCTAAATCCATGTCAAACTTCAGATGGTTGACTTACGATCATTTTTTTTGGAACTTTATCAATAGCATGTCGGAATAAACTTAAAAAGGGAGGAAAAAATTCGTTTTAAACATTTTATTTAATTGCTTATATTAAAAATTTATTTGTTTTAAATTCTTATTTAACCGTTAAATATGTAACTTTCTATTTCTAACTTTCACCAAAAAAGATAATTATTTTTCTAACTTAGGTAAATTCACTTGTAAACTTATTAAAATCAGTTTTTAGTAGATTTTGATAAAAGTTGATAAAATATATTGTTGAAAAATTGTAAATTCCATAATATATATGATTAAAATTAAATTAAAATTAAAATCTTGATTTTAATCCCTCGGAAGGCTAAGTTTATTCATCACATCTTAATTATGAATACCTATCATTTACACCCCTGCATCATGATGAATTTTGAGTTGGCGTTAGGCATGCAGCTGTAACAATTGCCACTCTCTACCATTGACTATATTGCCCCTATAAACATCCCTTTATGATGGGCAATCTCGTCATTTCAAATGAATTATAGATAGAATTGATTAGATATTATGTGGGTATAATTCATTTCAAATGATTTACGGAGAATATTAAATCACCTGTCAAGGCATAGTACTGTCATACTAACGACCTCTTTGTAAGGGGAAATTGCAATAGGATCCCCAACCTTTAGACAATTACCGTCCAAATTTGACTATAGGACGCGTTAAATGTACTTGTCATAATTTTCTCCCTAGTTTTCGAGAAATCGAGAGGGTTTATCCCTTGGTTCTGCAAATAAAATCAGGAGAATCTCCATCGTGATTTTCCCAATAGATTGGGTCGTTGAGAAAATCTCATCATAGCAAGTATACGGTTGAGACAGAGACTTAAGAAGAGAAAAAAAATGTCAAATTAATTAACACGTTACTTCTATAATAAGCTCCTGTTTGACGGCTATTATTTTAAGAAAATGGAGTTTTAAGTAATGATTTTTTTTTTAGAATATGCTTAAAAAATTAGATAAATTTTTAAATATATGTGTAAAATATTTTATTATGTAAATTTGTGATTGAAAAATAATATGGGATTTAACGAGTTTTGAAATAATTGTTGTAAAAAATGAGCTAAGTATAATCGATGAAATTATTAGATTTTTTAGTACATGGTTAAAAATAACTCTTTTCGTGAAAATGTCTTCTTTTCTTTTTAAAATGATCTAACTAATATTAAGAAAGTACTCATTCGCTATTTGAAAAATTAGACCCGTATATTGGACGGTGACCATTCGAAGGTCATTCGGTCACATATTGTCCCAGAGGTTCACGGCAATGTTACCAAAATTTAAAGGTTGGGGACTTTATTGCACTTTTTGAATACATTTGGGACCCTGCTGCAAATTTCCCCTCTACGTAACCTATATACATGTGGTTGGTGGGCGTACTTTGGTGAACAATGGGGTGACACTATCATTCCTCCTTATGTTGGGGACATTTACTTCGATTAAACTTTTTTACCATACATTTCATAAATTTTTATCGAAATTTGTTAAAAATTTAATTTTAAACCCACCAGGCTAATTAAATGGTTCTTTTATTATTTGTGGCAAAATTGCAAAAGCAGTCCCAAAACTTATGCATTTATTAAATTGGTTCTCAATCTTTTAATAGAGATATTTTGACCCCCGATCTTTCAATGTTGCTGCATAGGAGTCTTGCAAGATGTATATGGTTCAAATCTCTATTAAATATCACATAAAGGATGTGTGGAAAACCATTTTGAGGGCAAAACATAAATATTAGCCACGTTTGGCCTTCATTTTCAAAATTCATTTCTCTTCAAATTTATTTTCAATCATGCATTTCAAAGGATCCAAAATCTTTATCAATTTTTTAATTACACATTTCATTAATTTTTATCATAATCTATTAAAAATATGATTTTTATCAAAACCAAATAAGTTTTTAGCAAAAAAACAAATAAATAGATAAGAGTATGTAGTAAGATTTGAATTATTAATGAATATGTATATTGAACCCTTAAATAATTAAAATAAATACGTGAAAGGGCTATTCAAATAAATTAAGGGAAAATTGTAACTATGGTACCAAAAATTTTATTTAGTAGCAGACTTTGTGCAAACATTTTATTTGTGCTACCTATGATACCAAACCCTTTAAAAAAATCGTAAGTCAAGTCCAAATTGACAATTTTTCGTCTGTTTGACCACCAAATTTCTTTGTATGCTCACCCAATGGCTCTCAAGCCCACGCAAAATCCAATCGAAAAATCCCTCCTTCTTTACGACTACCCTTCCCAGTCGCACCTCCCCAGGACTCGAAGACGAATATTTCAAGATTACCCTTTTCTCTTCGCTTCCAGAACCAGCTTACAGTAGCGGTGGCAATGTGCCGAGCTGGATATACCCACGAGCTCGGCTCTTGGAGAGCTTTAGCTCGCAAACTCGATTTTTTTAAATTCTTATTAATAAAGGTAAACCTATTTTTTTTTAAAAAAAAATTTAACCATTGAGCTCACAAGCCACTCGTCTTTTAATGAGCCCGAGCGGTTCACAGTCGTGTTTTGATGAGTCGAGCGGTCGAGCCGACGAGCCGTTCAGCTCGTTTGCCACCTCTAGCTCACAGACGCCACCTCTTAAACCCCATTGGTCAACCACCACTCATCCATCGAAAAAGCCTAAAAGATAAAATCCCAACAAGGAAAATCGAAGGTAGGCATATTCGGGTTGCGGGTTGGACTCAATACAACCTACCCCTAAAATGGGAAAATCCATCTCCAACACAATGCAAAGCTGCCGGAACCAATTACAGATTTTTTTGCTGAGAGCTAGTTGATAACCACATATATTAATCTTTTTCACTACATTTTTTTCAATTGCAGGCCATATGTACCTGCAAGAAAATGTGATAATAGACGTTTAGGGAAAGAGAAAAACTACAAGATTACCACATATATTAATCTTTGCACTGATGGTAGTTTGCAGATTTGATTTAAGAGGAAGCTGATGATGGTTATTACTATACATTTTTCCAAATTGACAGTGTAGAGAGAGAATGAAATATTATTAAATTGAGAAAGAGATTTCGAATTCTTGTGTAGTAGTGATTTCGGCGGCGTTGCACGGTGGTGCCGGCGATGCGTTTTCCCATTTTAGGGTAGGGTGGGGGTGGATCGGGTGAAGGAGACAACCCTTTTCTTTTCTTTTAGTTTCATTTATTTAATTTTATATTATAAATAATAAATTATCAATTTATCCCTTTTAAATTTATTCATAATTATTTTTTGGAGTCAACTAACCATCAAATGAATTTTCATTTATTTGGACTCCAGGTGCAAATTTTTAAAAAGTTTGGTACCATGTGTGGTACAAATGAAATATTTGGATAAAGTATGCTACTAAATAAAAGATTTGATACTGTAGTTACAATTTTCCCATAAATTAAACTCTCGATCTTACAATAATGAACAAGTGACCATATTATTAAACACACATGACAAGAATCAAGAAAAATAAACTCACTTATTTCTTTTCATCAAAGCTTATTCGATCAAATAGCTTTGTCACGTGAAATTTTTTTAACCATCAGACAATTAGGGTCTATACATTTTAGCCCCTATTTGGTTTAGATAAAAATCAAATGTCTAGTAGATTTCAATAAAAATTGATGAAATATGTGACTAAAAAATTATGAATTTCATGAAATATATGAATAAAATTAAACATTCACTTTCACTTATATTAAATCCATGTCTTGAAAGGCAATATTCTTTTGAGTTAGATCATCTTTTAGAAACATTATTTTTTCTAACTTGGGAAACCTTCGTTATATTATAACAAAAAATGTTTATAGTTATACAAAGTAACACATCTAAAAAAGAAAAAAAAAAGATTTAAAAACGTGCAATCGGTTATTTAATCCATAAGAAATATGTAATTTTTCCCTTAACCAAATTATGTCAAGACTTATGATCAAACCACAAAAAATTTATTCTTTTTTCGATAAAAAATAATAAAAGGGTGTAAGTAGCCTACAGAATTAGAGACTAGGCCAAGAACGACCTATCTTATCCTAAATTTATACCAATGACCTTTTCTATATCGAGCTCGACCTGAATTTACACCTCTCACGATTTGCGAATCAAATTCGACCAGGATTTACACATCCACAAGATTCTGGGTTATTTAGTAAATATAAATAAACCAGGGGCGAGCTGTGCATTTGAGCAATAATCCTCAACCCCTACTATCACATCTTAAATAAAATGCATGCATACATGTTAAAAAAAAAAATGCACATTTCAAATTCATACATATAGATACATATACATACATGCTTGTGTAAATACATATCTTATAAATTGGGTGTGATCCTTATTTACATTCTGATGGATTAATTCAAATTTTACTTCAATAGAAAGATTTAAATCCACTTTTTATCTCTCTTTGATGTTTTTGTCGAAAAATACAATTTACATTTTCCGTGCATAGCTTTCAACCATTTTATATATCTAAATCATTATTTCGACCTATTTAAGATGCTCTAAATGCCTATGAACACTCATATATTCATACATCCTCGATAAATTGTAAATATTTCACAACTTTCAATTTAAAATTGAACAACTTTTGGACGGACGTTTGTTTTAGTAAACTTATCATGCCATGATCTAATTAACATTTATAGTTATTATGTGTTAAATATCGGTGACATATCATATTGAACTAGTTCTCCTCTCAGCCCCATCCTCATCGCTTCCATGCGTATAGAAAAAAAAAATTGACATACATACATACATACATATACACATACATACATATACACATACATCAACAAATGCACATTTCCAATTCATAGAAGAATATATTTGACTTCATTTGAGAGAGAGAACGAAATGAGGAAAATATTCAATCCGATCCAATACAATTTTGACGTCCACAATAAAACTTCCATATACATGTATGAGCACTCTCTCCTCTCCGACCATACTTTCTCTCTCTAAAAAGTAAAGCTCAGCTGCTCAATAAAACTGTGTTCTTCTTCTCTCTATAGTTAATCAAGATTTTCGTAAGGACAACTTCGCAGCACAGATATTATCTTCACTTGTATGTTTTGATTTGGGTTTTCCAAGAATTGGTTAATTTGATGCTAAGGAAGAAGAGTAGTGGGAGTTTTAATTCCATTTTAGTCATTTTAAGAGACCCAACTTTTAAATCCTGCTCTGGTAAGGCTACTTTTCATTTTGCTGATTTCTATTTTCAAAACTAATTTTATTTTTTTTGGTCTGAAATTTATGGGAAAATATGTGTTATGTATATGTGAACCAAATATATGTACATTTCCTATAGAATATTGTTGCATTTGAGTTTTGGATTTCAAGATTTAGGGGTTCTTTTTAATTGATTCTTTTATTTTCATAAATATCAAAATAATTGTTCATGAAGTTCAAATTTTGCAAATTTTTGTTCAGAAAAGCTTCAATTTTTCTGAGCTAGAACATATGTTTTCTTTTCTGGAACATGGTTTTATTTTTAAGATATGCTCCCTCTGTTCAGTTTTGTTCGATTCTTCTTTTCCTTTAATTTTCGCTATAGGGTGAAATTTAGAAATCTGACTTAAACATTGACTGTTTAATGCAGGGATTGTTTAGAAGGATGGCGAAAGATTATAACTTGAGAAGAACATAATGAAATTTAGATTAATATCGAGTTCTTTAATCTTTATCTTGAATTTTTCAGAACACAGTGCAGTAAATTCTACCCAAGGTTTATCTTTTTATTATGTTGCAGAAATAACATTTTAATAATTCTGATGTTGGTTGGGTATTTCTAGCTAATTTATATGCTGTCTTCAGCATTTTGTGTAATTTGTAAATCTTGTTTTATGTACTCTGAAGGTGGGGTGTTAAGATTTAATGTTACTTTAGGCAGTATAGTGGACTGAGGGTTTTGTAGATTAGATTCTGTTGTTTTTGGCAAAAAATGGTGCCTCAAGGGCCTCCCGATCAACAAGGTGGATCCCAGCCGATTCCACCATCCCTGTTGAGATCAAATTCTAGTTTGTTGGGAGGTCAACGGGGTGATATATCTTCACAGAATGCGTTCCTAACACCGCAGAACCAATTTAGCACGAACATGTTGGGGAATGGGCCCAATGTTTCTTCTTTGCTCCATCAGTCATTTGGCAATGGTGGTCCAAGTTCTGGCTCCCAGCGGGGGCTTATTGATAACGGGGCTGAGACCGATCCACTCTCGAGTGTTGGCAATGGGATGGGATTTAATCAATCTTCTTCATCTGGTATGTCTTCATCTATCACAATGAATCCAAACTCATCTGGTCAAGTTCAAGGCCAGCAACAATTGCCAACCACTTCCAGCAATCAGATGTTGATAGACCAAAAACAAGTGCAACATCTTGATCCTAACAATTTTCAGCATAATCAGCAGCGGTTTTCTGTTCCCGGGAACCCCCAACAAAAACAGCAGCAACAATTTCAAACAATGCAATCTGGATTAGGAGGTGTTGGACCCGTTAAGCTAGAGCAACAAGTGATGCATGATCAAACATCACAGCAGTTGCATGCTTTGCGAAATTTTGGTACTGTCAAATTGGAACCACAACAATTACCAAATATGAGAAGCTACGGGAATGTCAAAGTGGAACCACAGCATTCAGAAGCGTCTTTGTTTTTACAGCAGCAGCAGCAGCAGCAGCAGCAGCAGCAACAACAGCAGCATCTTCTGTCCAGACAGTCATCTCAGGTGGCTGCAGCTGCACAGATTTTGCATCAACAGAGGCTCTTGCAAATCCAGCATCAGCAACAACAGCAACTCTTAAAGTCTATGCCTCAACAAAGATCTCCAATGCAAGCACAGTTACAACTTCAGAATCCGCCTATTAGGTCTCCAGTCAAACCAATATACGAGCCTGGGATGTGTGCCCGACGACTGACACATTATATGTATCAGCAACAACACAGACCTGAAGTAATATATATATATATTTTTCAGGAGAACAAGAAAAATAAGTTGCAAAAGTGTCTTTTGTTTGACATTTAGGTTTGCCTATGATTGAAAACTCTGCTGACTTATTTTGTAGGATAATAATATCGAGTTCTGGAGAAAATTTGTTGCAGAATATTTTGCACCCAATTCCAAGAAAAAGTGGTGTGTTTCTATGTATGGAAGCTGCCGCCAAACTACTGGAGTTTTCCCCCAGGTTTGTTGCATCCTAGACAATTTTTAACTTCAGCAACTGTCCTGGTCCAGTGTGCAATTATTAATACTTACACAATATAGCCTAGTGCTTGTAGCCTACAATCTATATCTTTTATGGCTCTCAACGTGTGCGGTTTACCTATTAATGTGTGATACTGGCATCTGTGATGTAATCATTTTATACTTGTGTGCAGGCTGTTTGGCACTGTGAAATATGCAACCGAAAACCTGGTCGTGGATTTGGTACGTTTCCTTCTGCATTTGGAGACTTGATCCTCATTGGCTCTTTTGCTAACCGCTGATATGATGCTCTTTCCCCAGTTTTTATTGCTTTCCGGGGTCATTATGGATAGACATGCCTAACTTCTCTGTTTATTTTTAGAATTTCCATTTAGAAGTTTTAAACCAACCCCAGCCCAATGGAAATGGGGAAAGAAGAAGAAATAATAAAGTAGATATATGAATAAAAAATACTTCATTGTCTAATGTTTGTTAATGTCTGTCAGAGGCAACTTTTGAGGTCCTTCCAAGACTATTCAAAATAAAGTATGAAAGTGGTACGTTGGAAGAACTACTCTACATTGATATGCCTAGGGAGTATCAGAATTCATCTGGGCAGATTGTTCTAGACTATGCAAAAGCCATTCAGGAGAGTGTTTTTGAGCAACTTCGTGTTGTTCGTGATGGACAACTTCGAATAGTATTCTCTCCAGATCTCAAGGTTGCTCTATGACCAAATGGTTTTGTTTTAGTTTTTTTAGATTCGTGGAGCTGCTATTTAAGAACTGCTCCTTCAATACTTTGTCAGATATGCTCCTGGGAGTTCTGTGCTCGGCGTCATGAAGAGCTTATTCCCAGAAGATTGCTGATACCGCAGGTCAGTGATTTAGAACTCGAATATGAAATTAAACTTCGATTTTGATTTAATATGTGCTTTTATGAAATTTTGATCCATCCAGATTGATGATATCACTGTTTTAGATGTTGACGTCTTGGGAGCACAAATTAAGTAACGAAAAATATTCTGAATTAACGCAACAATAGTAATATAGTATGGTAGGAAAGAGTTTTAAAAACATTCCAAAAATAATAACACCACTTTGACTTTATTGATCGACCTATATTTTCTTCCCTTTAAATTCTTTTTAGTAGATCTATTGACTTTCTGATTTCAAAATGTAAATTTCAAATAACTTCATCCCATAATCAAAAGTGTTTTTTGGGAAAAAATCACCTGCAACATTTTAAGAACTAAAAGCCATCTTTAATGAGAGTAAAGATTTTATGCCTAGGGAGTAAAAGTTTAAAGAAACCACATCATATCACAAATCTCACATGAAATTCATACATAAACACGCAGTTGATACTGGAAACTGTCAAAACTCCCCGAAAAAACTGTCAGATAACTAGAAATTCAAATGAAAATGAAGCTCTTAAATCTTTTGTACCTGAACGGGAGCTTGCAGAAAGCGATTTCCTCCATTGACACTGCAGTAATGGCGGCATTTATTGTCTTCAGAACATCGGTTCCATTAACTCCTCATCATTTCTCTGATCAATTAAACAGAAAAATTCACTCAATTCTTTCGGTTCCAAAAACCTTCAGTTTCATAAAAAAATTCTCCAGTAAAGCAAAGAAGAATAAAAAATACACTGAAATTGGGAACTTGGGCAGACTTGATTAATAGAAAAAAGTAAATATGAGAGGAACATTTGTTATGAGTAAAAATTTCAGTAAAAATTATAAGATTAAAATTTAACAAGATTCATTGAATGTTATAAAGATTAAAGAGTTATTGGTATTTAATTGAGAGGAGAATGGGATAGGGTGGCATACCCAAGTTTCTAAAGGGCATCCGGGGAAATGAGAGCAGCAGGTGCTGGCCAGATGAGCTGGAGACAGAAGAGAAGCCTGGTGGCAGCAAGAGGGTTGAGTATTAAGCACCTAGGGTTCTTTGCCACTGTTTGGAAGTGGCGAATTGGGAATTGGGGGAGCGTTTGGGAGTAGGGGAAAGAGGATGTACTTATGAGAGACTGAGAGTGGGCCCATTGATTTGTTAGCAAAAAAAATAAAATAAAATTTCAGCAAACCTGGGGACACGTGCCCCCAGGCCCCTCTCTGCCATTGGGTACAATCCTGAGAATATAATGTTACTTTTTATTTTTACTCTGTACTGACCCTTCCATCACCTTTTGTAGTTTGTAGGTGCATCTTTTTACTATAATCATTCGATGTTTCCTCTGGGGTTGGAGAATTTTGGTAGTCTGTTAATTGGTTTCAGTTTTTGATCATTATGGGACCACTTCTGCCTTTAGATTTTCAGCTCTATTATTTATTTGATTTTTTCTGCCTGATTCAGGGTGTCTGTTTCCTGTGTCTTACTACTGTTTATGTGATCCTTGTTGTAATTATTATCTCGCTTTATTGTACCCTGCAGGTTAGCCAACTTGGGGCTGCTGCCCAAAAATACCTGGCTGCAACTCAGAATGCTTCATCAAATACTGCTTCTCCTGAGCTACAAAATAACTACAATGCGTGAGTACTTGTTTCTTGCATTGTGCTTTTAAAGTTGCATGAATCTTCATAAAATGGGAATGTGATAAATGTGTATATTAATTTTGAAAATGAGTGGTCCTTCTGATGCTTTTGTTAAGAAAAAACACTACCATCTTTCTGAATGTGAAGACTTTATTCCAACCTTTGCTCTCACATGCACAAAGACCAATGGAATATAATGTACTTCGTGGACACATTAGGTAGATATGTGCACTCATATACACCCGCACATGCTTTCATGCACATAAATGTATATATATGCATATGCATTATGATATGACTTCAAAGGGATGCCTAAAGTTGCCAAGTCTGCCTACACACCGTGGTTCCACATCACATGCATTGAGAACACCTGCTCTGCATCTCTGGACACATCTTGCTTAACTTTTTTATTTAACTTATTCTCTGTACCTATCTGGCTCAGCAAAAATTTTCTTTTGCGAATGGGTCTTTGAAGAATGTACAGTTCTGTCTTGTGTTCAAGGTCAATGGATTATGTTGGTTGTCGACAGTTTTTGAGACATGCTATGTTCCAAGTATTCTTAATTTGTATGATTTTTGAGCCAACAAAAGTTATTTGTGCGACTTTTTGTAAATTAAAGAGCAAGGAGTTCTAAATTAAAGAGCGAGGAGGATTAAGATTTACATCTATTGGTCGCTGCATGCTGTCTTCTTGACAGTGCATGACAACATTTTCTCCTTTTCGACTACCACCCTTCTTAACAAGGTCAATTCAGCTGGTGTACGTGTAGTTTCTTGCCTGTCAGTGGGTAATAGCAGTGCTAGATCACTGAGTTGAATTTAGCCTATGGCAAATGGTATTTGGCTTTACAATAATTTGTGCAAGGGAATAACAAATTATTTGAGAGCAAATTTATGTTTCCAAATTTGTTTGTTTTGGAGCTTTTCTACAGGTTGACATAATTATAAATTGCTAATTTTTTCGGTTTTCCATAGCAATGTCTGGGATATTAATTTGAATATGCAATTGTTTCCACCATTGAAGTTGTCACATACCTTTAATGCTTGTGAAGGAAACTTTAAAGCAAGGGTTACGAGAACTATGTTTGTCTGAGAGTATTTGAACACAACATATTTTGCAGTATTTTGAATGTAATATGGTGGCAGGGAATTGAGGATCAGCGTGTGTTTATCCAGTTGATATATTTATAAAATGTTTAGTGATTAATATATTGTAATTATCCAGGTTTGTTGCTTCAGCTCGTCAGTTGGCCAAATCTTTGGAAGTCCCATTGGTAAATGATTTGGGATATACAAAGAGATATGTCCGGTGCCTACAGGTAACATACATTTTCTTTATATTAGTCAATTCCTGCTTTCAGTATTCAAAATCAGTGAGTGACTTCAGCAACCATCTGCCCATATATGGTAGAATTGAGAGAAACACTGAGATAGTCCATAAAGATTAAACTACTGATTTTCTGAATTAGAATACAATTTGATTAAGTAGATCCTGATTTTATGATTAGTCCTTCATGACCAGATTATTGGATGAGTACTTCACGGATCTCGAATACAAAAATTGCAATAATAACTTGATTATACTCTAAATGACTTCTATATCTTTGTGTACGGACAAAGGGTTTGTTATCCTAGATATCAATGTGTTGAGTTCTTTCACTACTATGTTCTATACCCGATTTATGACTAGAAAATTTCTCTGCCCCCGTTCTTAATAAAGCTAGAATCCTGGAAATGAAAAATGCCAAAATAGAATTAAGACATGATAATAATTGAAATGCCAAGAAAATATCATATTTGTAAAGCAAAAACATAGACACTATTATGAACATGGAAAATACTACAATAATACTAATGATGCATTTTACTGGTTATGGTAGCTATATTCGTCATCATTTATTGCTATTGCTTCTACATGATCGCCCCTTAGATTTGTCTCTTTTTATTTTCGGAAAATAATATTTCCTTATGAACACTTCAGATATCAGAAGTGGTGAATAGCATGAAAGATTTGATTGATTATAGCCGTGAAACTGGTACTGGTCCTATGGGTAAGCATAAAATCTTCTTTCTTGATTATTTCTGCATGTTTATTTCATTTCATATAAGGATGGGCGTAAAACATAGAATGTTGGAATGTACATGTTCTTAAAGGAGAAAAAATGATCATGTCCATGAATGGTACTATTATCCTCTATAGGAAGTAAATGAAGAAACTATAATTAACGATGGCTTGAACAATTCTATTTCATGCACCGGCTAGTAAGGGTGAATGGTAACCATAAAAACTCTGAGCAAATATGAAATGTGAAGGGATGATCAGAAAATAGAAGATTATCTCTTGATTGATGGTGCATATGTCCCTTGATGGAGCCAAATGGGAAAAACTGGATTTATAATACAACCTTTGACAGCAAGGATGAGGTGCAGTTGAATATTTGGAAAATTTAGCTATAATTTAGGAAAACAAAGAGAGAAAATATCTCCTCTTAATTGACAATTATAAATAAACCTGAAAATGTTAGCAAAATTGATATTAACAAGAGGCAGTGAAGATGTGTATGAAGCCATATTTACCAAAATTGGACCAGATGTCCGGTCCAGCCAGTAAACAAGCAAGTTGACCAGTCCGGTTCGCATTAGAGGACAGCTTTGCATTATACCCCATTGAAAC
>CAIGRB010019209.1:64031-79078 GCA_903798255.1 Fraxinus quadrangulata | reverse complement strand
CGGATCATGTTGTGTAAGGTATTATCGTTGCAGCTATACTTGTATGGCCATCTATGTAGTCTAATCCGAAGGTTAAAAATTCTGTTCTCTAGCAAATCAAATATTTGCCCAAGTGGAAAAATGTTAGAATAATTCTATTATGTGGGCTTCCATTTGATTGCAAATTTTATGGGTTAGATGTATGGTTTGCAATGATACTGTGATTAAGCCCAATATGTTAGTGATCACGTGGGCCGTTGTACACCTTACGAACTATAATATTATAATGTGGTAATTTTAAGTATGTGTGCCGGAATTATGTAAACCTTATTAGGTAGGATGCCCCATGAACCTAGGCTCCTTTATTGTTCCCACATTTTCATTTTTGCGTTGACAATATTCAGTCAACAAAGACTGTTCGTCTCCTATACCTACAGAAAATTGGTTGGCCTTTTCTCACCAACGAAACCATCTTCCGCTTGTGTTTCTCTTTAACTCTGATAAATGGAAACTTAGTGGGAAAAATCTAGGGCTAATTGATAAGTGAAAAACAGATAAAAATGGACACAGGCATTGGCAATGGTAGACAGTGGTTTGGGTGTGTGGAGGGGTGGAAGGGTGGGAGTTTTGGAGAACTCTCTCTCTCTTTCTGTTTTTTCATTTAATTATTTTAATTTTGTGTGTGAGAAGATATAAAGCTACGATTTTATCCTTATTGAAATTGTAAATAATGTGGTCAAAATTATTTTTTTGAGTCAACTGACGGACTCATGAATGGAAACCACTCATTTGTCCTCTAGCCGCATGTATTTGAAAATTTTGGAAGCGTGGGTAAAATAATTGAAAATTAGGTTAAGAGCTGCAAAAATTTAAAATATTTAGAATTGTTTGTGCAATTATCCCTTATTTTTAAATATCAATGGAATTAATTTGATTTATTAGTATTTCTACTATCTAATATTTTGTGTTAGGGTAAGTGTTTACATATGGTTGACTTTAATCTTAAAGTTAACAAATATTAATCTTGTCGACTAACAATTGAATTTAATAGATCATATTTTTCAAAACATTCAATGATAAATCGATCCATCATTGTCAAAAGATCAAAATAAAGACTATCATTATAAATTGGACTCACAAAAAAAATCAAGATCGAAGTCACATCTTTCAAGCATTCAAAATAAGATTTGAAAGCCAAACTTCACAAAAATATCAAGATGAGAGCTTAAAAGTCAAACTTCAAAGAAAATATCAAAAAAGGCTAGACTTTTTAGATCAAATATAAAGGAACTATTATTTTGATCATTAGCAATGATTGATTAAAGCCCAAAAATTATTTTATGAACTAAAAGTTATTTTGATTATCACTTGCATAAAATGTTTCGAACTAATTAAATCAATTTTCAAAATAATATTTTGAATTTAAGATCATATTTCTAAAATATCATTAACCTTTGAAAAACTAGTTGAAAGCAAATGGCTACATTTTGGTTCATTCGAACTTTTATAGGTCGGCCAATCTAAGTTACCATTTTTTTTTTACTATTTTTTTATTATTTTATTTTTTTGCAAATTGTCCTCTACAAATATGTTCTCTTTTAAAATCAACATAAAGTCCTTGAAGTGCATTAAAGAGAGAAATATTTTGAACAAACATTTGAATTTACATTCCATTTATTTCTTCTAAATCTTCACATTGAAGAACTTTGATTCAATTAAATCAAGCGCTTAAAGCATCATATTCATTAAAGTTTCTTATCTAAATCTTAGACTTTTATTCATTGTTATTAATTGAAGTGATAGTCTCTCTTAATACTTAATTTATTGCTATCATTTATTAAATGGGGTATTTCATTGTAAAACCATTTAAAAAAATCTTTGAATCATATTAAGGTCTCTTGAAAACTCAATATTGTATAAGGATTGGTGTTATTTTGTTTGCAAGTCATTGAAAGCATTGTATAGGTTTTGACTGCACCATAAGTTAATCATTGTAGTGAAAAGGCCTTGCTCGTGACGAAGAGTTTGATAACGGAGGACGTAGATCATTATTTTGAATCAAACCTCCATAAATATATTGTATGCTTCATCTCTACTCTTTTCATATATCATTACTTGATTGGTCAACGTATTCATGATTTACTTAATTTGAAATTATTTTCGAAAAAGTTTCATAAATCAATTCAACCCCCTCTTGATTATTTATTTTTTGGCTTTCAATTGGTATCAGAATAAAATGCTCACTTTAATATTGAGATTTTATAATCTTTAGTAATGGCTAAACATAATCTTTAAAATCTTAAGGGACATTCTACATATATCCTCCTCTCTTTGATGACTCTCATTATAACTATTGAAAGACTAGAATGATTACATATGTTGAATCAATATATTATAACATTTGGGAAGTAATTGAATTTGATCCTTATGAGCCTACAAAAATTATTAAGGTTGATGGTAAACTGGACTAAACCATTTCAAAATCTAGAGAGGAGTATGATTGAAAAAGACAAACGAAAACTATCTTTACATTTTAGAGGCAAAAATCTACATTATTGTGCTCTAGATACAAATGAATTTAAATGTATTAATACATGTTATTCCATTTATGATATTTAACATGCTTTAGAAAATACTCATATGGGTACTAGTAAATTGAAAGAAACTAAGATCAATCCTTTGATTAAAGACTTAGAAAATTTCTTTTTAAAAGAAAATGAACTCATTGTTGATATGAGTACTCATTTTATTGATATTGTAAATTGTCTTAAAAGATTTTGATCGAAAATTTACTAATGTTGAACTTGTAAGTAAAATAGTTAGATCCCTTTTAAAAAATTGAAGTTTATTGAGGATGTTGATAAAAAACACTAAAAATGTCAACACATATACATTGGAGGAGATCTATGGAATATTGATGACTTATGAGTTAAATCACGCTGAGATAAAGGAGAAAAAAGAGAAAGCAAAAAAGAGGAAATAAATAAGCCTTCTAAGTGCCAAATTATTTTAAAAAATGAAAATTGATAAAAGAACTGCAAGGGAAACATGAGTTATTAAACATGTAAACATCTTAGCATTTTCATTTTACTGGGTATGTATATATATTTATTTTAAGATAAATATTACATTATTATCCAAATACACACTTTCTAACAGATAAATAATAAATTAAATTACAATCCATCTCAATAGATGTTTTAGAATTTGAACAATAGTGCAACAATCACTGTATAAACTATATAATTATTAATAAATGCCTTAATGATTGATGATAAATAATCCCCAAGTAGAATAATTCAGCTAAGTGGAGGTTTCCTTGCTGAAAGGTTATTTTAATTCCCTGAACCTTTTTTCTTCTGAAAGCAATTTTGCAAACCTGCAAGACAAAATGAATAGGAAATTTTTAGCATGAATAGAAATGTATTACAAATATGCAAAACAGCAGTTATTTAATTTTTTTTTTTAATGTTTATTCATACTTTTTCAGAGCATCCTCATTTGTTCCACCGTTTTCAATTGGCTCAAATAGACCTGAATCCAGGTTCACCCTTGAAACTGGTTTTTTCAATAAACTTTGGCCAATTTCAACCAGTTTGTTCAGGTTTTCCTTTGTTGCAACATCAACTGAGGCGGCTGTCCCAGTTAAAGTGTCCTCCTTTCATCAAATTAAAAAATTGTCAGTTCTCAAAAAAGTAAAGAACAATTTAAATAAACAATTTTTTTCTAGATGAGATCATTACATGAGTATTAAAGGAGGCGAATGTCTTATATTAGACAGTACTCAACGCCAAAGATTTATGTATGTGTTAGGCCTTAATTAATGATGAAATGGTGTAAGAAAAAAGATTTGTTAAAGAAAAAAATTTAAACGAGTAAATTTTGGTCATAAACTTGACCTTTTAAATGATGTAGTTTAACGTTGATCTTACTTGGATTCTGAGGTAGTTTTCTTTAGAATGAAATACTTCAAAAACAACAGAAATATGTAGAT
Organism: Fraxinus quadrangulata; assembly: GCA_903798255.1. NCBI lineage: Eukaryota > Viridiplantae > Streptophyta > Magnoliopsida > Lamiales > Oleaceae > Fraxinus > Fraxinus quadrangulata. The sequence continues at coordinate 75,105 of CAIGRB010019209.1, read as the reverse complement.
CCACCATATCAGCACTGGCTTGAGTGAAAGCATCTATTATTGGAGTGGAACCTCCATTCAGCAACCACCCAAAAATTCCCCATTTGGCTGCCTTTTGAGCACTATATTTCGTCTGTCCTTTTGACGATCCAGTGCCCACTGAGATGACTAAAAAGCGTCCATAATCCATAGGCTTAATTGGGAAGAAATCTGGATTTTCATCCAAAATTTGTTTCGTAATTTGGTTGATGGCAACTAATGCCTGTAAAAATAAGAATGTTTTAATGAGTAAAAGATAAAAGAGAATTGCTCAAACAAAATAATTCTTGTGTAAAGAAGAGAAACTAAGTACAAAGAGTTTTGCATCATATTGGTTCATTACTAGATTTATTTGAAGTTAATGACTTTAGTTTCTATAAAATTTGAAAAGAGCGTTTAGTATTCACTAACGATTTTTTTCTGAATGATCTTTGTGAGATGAGGAAGAGAAAAAAAATAATTTTTTTGAAGAAAATAGTGAAAGTTAAGGATTAACTAGTATGGATTTCAACTTTGAAGAGTTGTGACAAGGATGTCCAAAATATATTGGAACGAACAAACAAAGTATGTTCATATTCATCTCATTTATTTATTATATATAGCATTTGATGATAGTGTTGCGGATGTTTGTTTAAGTATACGTACACATGCATGCATATACATACACATATATACATAGAATTGATATAATTAAGAACCGTTGCTTAGTATGCGCTAAGCTTCATTGCATCAATTAATTGGTTGATAAATTTATGGTGGATCCTAAGAATTAATTTGATTTGTTAAATTAATGTGCCATATCATGTATTTTAGTATAATGCTTAGTAGATCATTTATCTTTGTATAATAGTATAATAATAATTAGTTTACCGGATTATTCGCAGCAACACCACCATCTACGAGGTTGAACTCCCGCACGTTGCCTTGTTTAAATTGGTTCTTGAAATAATATGCAGGAAGATAAGTTGGAGCTGCAGTTGTGCCAATGCATATATCTGAGAGTCGAGCGTCTAACGATGGCGTCCCTATGGCCTGGATATAAAAAATATATACGGACTTAATTACATAAATACCCCGTTTGTGTCAATTCTTCCGTACCCCTATATAGATCTAGCTCAAGCTCTAGACAAACAAATTGTTAGTGAACAATGTGAGTTTTGAAAACATGGATTTAAAAATGGAGTTTCCAGTCTATAATAATTTGAAAACAATCAGTTAAAAAATAATTGTTGGAAAATTATGTCAGCAATGAAATAAATTATATCTTTGGAATTAATTCTACAATTAAAAAATATAAAGCTATTAGAAATAAGAAATAATCTAATAAGCACCCTGCTCATCTTATGCTAAATATCGATAATATGAAATATCAATTCATTGTTAAATAACAAATTTGATTCAAATCTTAAAACCCACCAATGAATTATGCCCCCGTTTGGCCTCCATCATTTCAAATTATAATTTTTGGAATAATATTTTTTTGAAGAATGTGTGGTTAAAAAAGAAAGAAAAGTTTTTGGTTTACGTATAATATTATTTTATTGATAACTGTGTAGTTGAAAATAAGAGACAGAAAAATACATTTTTGGGATAATGGGAGCCAAACAGTTATATATCATGTCATGGTGCTTACAATAAAATAATAATCCATGCTCAACCAATATCTAGTAGTAAGTTATAAAAAAATTAAAGAAATAATAAACTTTTATCAGTAATACCAAACAATTTCTCCGTCGGCAATCAACGAAAAGCAAGTTGTTACGAGCATTAGTAATTCCGTTCAAATCACTGAAAATATTTATTTCCATCAGAATCAGGCACGATAACAATTTCAGCAATTATTGACGAAGTTTTTGACGGGTGTTAAGATTTGGGGCTCCATGTTAAAAGGTCAACCTTGTTAGGAGGAGTAGCCCAAAATCTTTATAAATTGATCTGTATCAACATCATTTATCGATGTGGTGAGCGTCTAACGATGGCGTCCCTACGGCCTGGATATACATATATACGGACTTAATTACATAAATCCCCGGTTTGTGTCAATTCTTTCTGTACCCCTATATAGATCTAGCTCAAGCTCTAGACAAACAAATTGTTAGTGAACAATGTTGGTTTTGTAAACATGGATTTAAAAATAGTTTCCAGTCGATAATAATTTGAAAACAATCAGTTAAAAATTAATTGTTGGAAAATTATGTCAGCAATGAAATAAATTAAATCTTTGGAATTAATTCTACAATTAAAAAAATATAAAGCTATTAGAAATAAGAAATAATCTAATAAGCACCCTGCTCATCTTATGCTAAATACCGATAATATGAAATATCAATTCATTGGTAGATAACAAATTTGATTCAAATCATAAAACACACCAATGAATTATGCCCCCATTTGGCCCCATTATTTCAAATTATAATTTTTTGAATAATATTTTTTTTGAAAATGTGTGGTTGAAAATAAAGAAAATTTTTTGGTTTACGTATAATATTATTTTATTAATGATTGTGTGATTGAAAATAAGAGACAGAAAAATACATTTTTGGGATAATGGGAGCCAAACAGTTATATATCATGTCATGGTGCTTACAATAAAATAATAATCCATGCTCAACCATTATCTAGTAGTAAGTTATAAAAAAATTAAAGAAATAATAAACTTTTATCAATAATACCAAACAATTTCTCCGTCCGCAATCAACGAAAAGCAAGTTGTTACGAGCATTAGTAATTTCCGTTCAAATCACTGAAAATATTTATTTCCATCAGAATCAACCACCATAACAATTTCAGCAATTATTCACGAAGTTTTTGACGGGTTTCAATTGCTCCATTTCAATTTTTTATTATTGTTTTTTAAAATGTCCCCTCAGAAATTGTGCCAAAGGCTGAATGGCTTGAGACGCCTCTAATTTTATATTTACAAAATAATGACTGGTCTGCTAGAATAGTGCAATTTCAAGTTTTCATATGGAAAAAAGGCACAAACAATAACATCAGCATCCTACCGTTTTGGTATTGGTCTGTGTCAACATCATTTAACGATGTGGGATATATATCCCTTGACAACGGGTTCAATTGCTACATTTCAATTTTTTATTATTATTTTTTAAAATGTCCCCTCAGAAATTGTGCCAAAGGCTGAATGGCTTGAGACGCCTCTAGTTTTATATTTACAATATAATGATTGGTCTGCTAGAATAGTGTAATTTAAGTTTTCATATGGAAAAAAGGCACAAACAACAACATCAGCATCCTACCGTTTTGGAGGAAAGGAATGATGTAAAGAAAGGTAGACCTGGTATGTGGAGAAAACAATAGGTTGCAAACTCTCGATGTTAAATGTTGGAATGACAACATTAGTTAATGTCTCATCCAGTCGAGTCTCGCCTAGTTTGTCCCTTATAACTTTGTGAAGATACTCTCCATCGTACTTCGGTCCGACTAAAGACTTAAATAGTCTTCCGACCAGTCCCAGTAAGCCGCTTCAATTGGAAACCAATACAAATACATATGCTTATCAATAAATAACCTGATCATATATCAATAAGATTTGTATAAAATGTGACAAGTTGTTGTACTTTTAAAGTATAATTTATACCACTTTTGAGGAAAAATTCTAGAGGAGTGCTCAAGATAAAAGGGCTTGATGTCTTTAGCTGCAAACAAAGGACGATTATTTTTGTCAGGAGCGGTTAACATGGCAGTTACTAGACCTCCTGTGCTTGTTCCTGCAATAACATCAAAGTAATCTGAAAGTCTTGCATCCTCGCCATCGAGCACCTGGAAACGAAGAACACATATTTCTTGTCATTAATTTTGTATACATGGTTCAATGTATAATATTAGATATGCATTTTGTTGTGGAATCTTTAACATCTCTTCCATTTTAAAATTTGGACAACTTGGTATTAGATATCGAGTTTAACTAGCAACTGATAGGGTTTCTGTAAAGCTTTATTTTAATATGCTGGTGTTTGTCTGTGATTAAACTTTTTAATGAGATATGACTACCACCCAAAAGTTAACGTTATCCTTGTTTCAGAACTTTCATGAAATAATGAATCCAACACTAACATGCATGATTGAACAAATTAAAAAATGAAAACTTAAAGAAACGTATGTTTTGGTATCTAACAAAGACAAAGTAGTATTCGAAAGATACTAAGTTGAAAGCTAGCTACCAAGTGTTCATTAAAATTATCCATAAACATCAATGGACTCACCAAACAAAAAACTAAATAAATAAAGCACTTTTCCTCCTAACAATTTAAACTTTTAGAGTCACTGGACGTCACATCAGATACGGATTTGGGGGAAGATTGGGCCGGGCTGTAGTCCCCAGTCCGTAAATATTTAGTAGTGTAAATAAATAAAAAATCTTTTGAAATTTTCTTTTTAGTGTAAATTTATTTTTTTCTACATATTAGCTCGTCCTATAATCCAGTATTGGATCTGTCTCTGCCTTTCATATTTAACAATTTTTTTTCTTTTTCGAAGGGGAAAAATAGAATAGGAAGCTATCTAAATGTTAATTACCTGAAGTTGTGATTCAAGATATTCAAGGATAGTAGCAGGAATAATTCCTCTAATACCACCCCCATCAATGCTCAGAATTGTGATCAGATTTCCATAAGTAGGGGGCTGTATTTGAACTGACGATGAACCACTCTTCATAATAAATTAATTAAAGAAGATATAAGAGGAGCACTGTTAAGATTTTCTGTTTAATTCATTAGCTTCTAAATGATGGAGTTTTGAAATAAACACTAACCAACAAATTTAATGATGACTTAAGCACTGTTAAGATTTTCTGTCCTTGCTTTTGGAAACTACTTATGTACGTAGTTGATATATTTATAGCTCTGATCACGGCTAGTTACGTATGCATGGAGGCAAAAACTACCGTGAAAAGTAAGAACTAGTCAAGAGACACTATCTTACATAGCGGTGGAAACTTCCACGAAACGAGTTATTGTAATGATTTTAATTACATCTTACATTGCTTAAGTCGTCATTAAATTTGTTGGTTAGTGTTTATTTCAAAACTCCATCATTTAGAAGCTAATGAATTATTAAGTGGTTGTACGTGTTATATCCTAAATTCAATAGATTTAGATTATAAACATTTTTCATATAAATAATGTATTTATTTGTGACAAGATCTATTATTTAACTGAATTACTTTCCTAATAAACTATATTAATAGGGTTTGTAGATTCTAGTAGATTTTTAATCACAAAAAGTTGTGATAGTGAGAAATAAATTACATATGATTAAATCTTAAATATTATGAATATCGATATTATGAATAAACCATCACGTGTGACATTTCATACTTATGAAGTGAGTAGTTGATCTTACAAGATAAAATGTAGTAACATATAATGGACACATGAATGTTTCTTTATAAGAGTAAAACATTAGAGACCTGCCGAAGAGATTTCACATGGACAACTATCAGAATGTAGTGGTTAATCTCTAACGTTCGGTAGTAGAATTAATCATTTGACTTGATGTCATCACAATGCCTTATATGAGTACAATCATATTTTGATGATATTGGATATTGCTCTACCAAGAATCGCTAACGCGATATCGTTGAGGTATATCAAGAATTATATGAAGGATAAGAATGAGTAAGGGGATGTCACTCTTCAGTAAAAAAATATGATTTATATTTCATTCAGTTAAGTTGACTTATGGTGCAATCCAACCACTTACAAAGCTTTCGATGACTTACAAATAAGGAGCACCGAATCTTATACGATATTGAGCTTTACGGGATTTCAATACGACCCAAACTATTAAGCATTATGCCTGTCCCACACTATTGAATTTTGTGGAACCTCGAAATGACCTACACTATTGAACTTTACGGGACCTCAAAATAATCCACAAGTATGACAAAATGATTTTATAATGAAATTTCTCTCTTAATAAATAATGCAAATAAATTAAGTACTAAGAGAGGCTAACACTTTAAAAATAACAAGAATTGATAGCTTAAGTGTTAGATTAAAAATTTGATGAATATGATAATTAAAAATTAGATTCAACCAATGAAATTTTTTCAATGAGAAGATGAAGAAGTTTTGATATAAAGAAGTTTTCAATGTAAGATTGTAATTTAAGAAATTCGAATCAACAATCAAATTTGTTTAATTTGAAAATAAATGAAATGAATGCAAATGTAAACTCAAAGAATTCTGTCGACATATATCCTACTTTGATGCACTAAAAAACTTTTGTTAAAGAATAGAAAGGGTGAGGATATTTATAGAGCACTAAAAGCAAAATACTTTGTCGAACTAGACAACCAACCAAACATCCGCCTTTGGATCCGGATGACTAAAATAATCATTATGTATATGAAATATAACAATAAAAAATTCAACCGCTGCATCAATCAGACATCGGTATGGATGAACCAGACGTTTGCCTTTCACGAATTTATAGATAAATTTTGCAAAATTTTCTAAGGATCCGAACGACCAACCGAACAAGCATCCGGACGTCTGCATGCTCATACTGGACGTCCGACCATTTCGGCAATTTTTTTTTCTTTTTAATCCCATTTAATACGATTTGAATATTTTTGACAAATGCAGATTTTTGGAAGGTGTTTTTAACAAGTTTTCACCGTAAATGATGTTTTAAAAATATAATTTAAGTTCAAATATCATTTTGAAAATGAATTTTACTTTTGATCAAAACATTTTATGTAAGTGATAATCAAAATAGCTTTTAGTGTATAAAATGATTGACTTTTTATCCTTCATTTATACAGATCAAAGTATTTGTACTTTTATATTTGAACAAAGAAATCTAGTCTTTGATTGCTTTGAAGTTTGGCTCTTAGCTCTCGTCTTAATCTTTCATTGACGTTTGGCTCTTTTGTTCTTGATCTTGATTTTTCTTTAACGTTTGTCTTTTAAGATCTTTTGACGAAGATCGATCAATTTATCATTGGATGCCTTGAAGATTATAATCACTTTAAATTCAATTATTAGTAAATAAGATTAACTTGTTTATTATAATCAAAATTTTAAGGTTATAATCAACCATAGGTCAACAAATTCACTTCGTTAGATATCGTGATCGAAAATCTAATGTGTCACACACAAAAGGGAGAACTAGAAGAATTGAGTTACTAATGAATTAATTGACAAGTGTTGGGCATTTTTTACAATTAATTAAATATTAGATCCGGTTAAGTTTAAGTGAGGAGCCGAACCCAATTAGACATCTATTAATAAACTGTTAGGATTGAGAATACATCACACACAATCCTTATCTTGTTAACACAAGAAAAAAGAAAGCAATTCTCTCATTCTTATTTCCTTGTGTGGATTAATATTGGAGGCTGGGCAATTGAACAATTGTGGATTACATGTCGTGATTGTTCTTTGCATAATTAATTAAATGTATAATTCTAATCACAAATTCTTTCTAAACACAAAATAGATGCTCCTTGAAAATTGAAATTGTTTTAAAATTAGTTGTGCATGATTAAGTAAATTCTCAATGATGGTAACAATAGTATCAAAGTAGTTACCTTCCAAAATGACAATTGTTGCAAAGGGCACATGACCGTGGGTACTTTGAGTAGAACATTAATTCGTGACGTCGCCGCCTAACTTAAAATGTGGGTTGTTCTTTAAAAAGGAATTTTTAATATTCTAATTGTGACTCTTATTTTTAAATAATACTTGATTTGAGGACTTATTAGGGCTGTCACCCTTCTTTTATGATTATAATATTATGATTGTCGATTTTAAAGGTGGATTATAATATTAATTGTCGTAAAGTCTCATATTTTCTTATGATTGTTTTGTTTTTCAATCTAATTATATTTTTTAAAAGATTAGTTAAATATATATTTCTGGACAATAGACTGTCATTAATTTAACTGGCCGAAAGATTTGAAATCTTGGTCTGTGACTCATTAATTTATTCATGCTAAAGAACCACGTTTTTGTCATATTGTATATCACCTTTGCACCTGAAAATTGTGATATACTACGTCTTTTCATAATAATATTAAATGGTGAAAGAAATTGCGGGCACTCAACTTATTAATATGCACTTGACCTTGATATTTTTTATTTTACTAGTTAGAGTTCGTTGTACATTCCACGTTATTCTAAATTACTTTATAAGTGCTGTAAAATTAATATTTAATACCAATCTGTTGGGAGGATTTTATGAGTCTTAAACGAACTAAAGAAAATAAAATTAACGATAAAAATTTAAGAGAAGAAAATTGTACTCCCAAAACTCAACTTTTACGAGTCTATTTTACTTATATTTTTATGATGAAATACTACAAATGAGCAATTTTTTTTTATACTACATTTAGTACATAAAAATTGATTGCTAATACATGAATTTAAACATCCATTAAAATTTTAAATTCATGAATAGAAACAAATTCATTTATAATAACTCTAGATTTACATAGATCAAGATTCATCAAGTTAAGATTCATGCAGTCTAGATTAAGTGAATATTAATTAATTAAGAATTAATAAAATGAAATTCATACATGACATTATTTTTGTACAAATTGAAATACGAAAAGTAAGGCATTATTGAAAGAATAATGCTATTCATAGCGAAAACTATCGGTAGTCGCCTTACGTAACATACAAATGACAATTTGTTATTTGATGAATGAGACAATAAAAACTACCACATTAATGATCAAGCCCCTGTTTAGTACACATTGAAATTTTCATTTTCATTCTTCTACTCATTTTCAACCGCACATTCTTCAGCAAAATAATATTTTTCATCGTATCAATAACTTTTTCCTCATGTTCAACCACACATTTTCATCAATCTACTATTCCAGAATACATTGTTCTAAAATAATGTGGCTCAAATACACCCCAAATAAGAAATTTCCATGTATATGTAACGTATGACGACTAGCAGTAGTATTTACTATGAATAGCATTACCTTTATTGAAATAATTGAATTCTAAGAGCGTGAAAATCGTCCAAAAAATTATTCTCACTTGATGTGATATTTAATATATTATAGATAGAACTAATTTAAATTTTAGTGAATAGTTATATATAAGAATAGAGGGATACACGCAAACCAAGAACTATCCATTAGACTAAGCCCTTATTTGATATACATTAAAATTCTCATTTTCATTCTTCTACTCATTTTCGACCACACGTTTTTCAATAAAATAATATTTTACATCACATCAATAACCTTTCCTTCTTTTTCAATCATATATTCTCCATCAATCTACTATTCCAAAATACATTTTTTTCGAAATAATGTGGTTCAAAATAACTATAGAAGCTAGATAGCTCCAAGGCCACTTTATTCTCCTCACGGATTATAAAAAGACAAAAACCACAATACAATAATCAATGAAATTGTGTTATTTCTATTTCGTAAAATCTCTCCTTTTATGTCTATTGATTAATGAAATTTTATATGTTGCAGTTTAGTTGGGTAAAAAAAACTCCCAGGGACATACAACCAAAAATTACAGACGTAATCCTTTGTATAGACGTTGTGACAGACAGACGCTAAGATGGAGTATACCCTGTAATATACCCAATGTCCTTACTGCTATATGATGAGAAGCTTTTCCTCCCACAACAAACGGATTTTATTAAATAAAGATATATCTAAAATAATATTATGTAAGAAAGATTAAAAAATAAAACTTGAAATATAACCATTGAATATACTTTCTTTTGAACGGAGGATAAATAGTTGACCTTAAATAAACTAATCATATAGAGATTAGGCCATTGGCGTTGGCAATTGCTGATTCAGTAGATCTGCTGGCGGCTTGCTGCCATTGATATTTTTATTATCAAACGAAGAAGAAATATAATAACAAGTAAAATTTAAAGTCAGGAGTCAATCATGTAAGATAATTCAAAATATTGTATTGAACATCTCATAAGCTAAACGTGAGTCATTGACAGATATTCATATTTATTTTACCGAGTACGTTTGCGTTTCATTTGGTAGAAATGGATAATTCGAACATTAATAAAATAGAATAAGTAAATTGAAATTTTACTTATTAATATTGTATACCAAACAAACTATCAAATCCATGTATCTTTTAAAGCTATCAATCTAAATGATATTGTGTTGAAAATTCAAAATAATTTCAACACTTATTTTGAGGCGAGTTTCATATAAAAAAAGTTCAAAACATAAGTAGGTTTGTTGATCTATATAATGTGGAGTGCTTCTATTGCGGGGTGCGATTGTTGTATCTTCGTAGACAAATGTCGAAAATTGTTAGTACCCACAAGTCGACTCAACTCGTATTTATACATTTTTCGTTTCTAGTTTACATATTTGGTTTCAATAAGATAAAATTTTGTCCAATTTTATGCACGTAAAATGTTAGTTATCAAAATATATTTTATGCATGCTAATTTTCTCGACATATTGATACTTTTCTTTTGTTTACTTGTTTTATCATTATTGCCCAAATAGTATGTTAGGGAGAAAACGAACAATTTCAGTCTGCCTCATTTCTTCCTCTCATACTCTTCACTTCACTTCTTTCCTTAATCGTCCTATCCTCTTTCTATTTCGTCCGGTCCATGCTCATATGTCTTTTTCAGAAACTTCTAAACTTTTTTGGATCATAGCATCATGGTCCCTGTTGATCAAAAATCAATAAATAGGCTCTGCAATGAAGAAAAAATTTGGAAGCCAAAACTTTGACTTATACGACCGCATAGGCCTTTGTGGCTTGCGAGCGTATGAAAATATGCTATGCCGTGCAAGTGAGCAGTTCAGGATATTTTTTGTTTGAATTGTTGGTGGTCTTTGGTGAAAACCTCGTAACTTTTCATGATTTTTTTATACTATTTCATGGGTGTTGATTGAAATTTATAAATACATGATAAATTATCATATAATAATAATAATAATAATAATAATAATTCAAACTACTTGGGATCAGATCTTCATTTCAAAAGATAGAATTTATATTCCTTCTTTCATTTTCAAATTCTCTTCAAAGTGTTCTTGAAGTTTTGATAGAAAACACTAAGG